>APFE030231038.1:96014-126378 GCA_000404065.3 Pinus taeda
TTCTAAATAATAAATAGGCCTTTGAGCCTCATTGTAACATAGTTCATAGGCATATAGCCACCACATCTCTTCTCAGAGATAAGCTACCATCGTCCTAGCTAGTTTATTTCCATTTTTGTTTGTAAGCATATTTTAGTATTTTACAGTAATGAAATGAAGTATTATTTCTGTTGCATCTCTATATGTATGGTTATATTTGTAATTTGTTGCGTTCTTTTTTAAATCTGAATCAGTGGTATCAGAGCAGTCTGCTCTTTCTCTGTCTTTCTTTGTATGTCACCAACAAGGTCAGGATATAAGGAGTTAGGGCTTGAACTAGTTAAACCTTTGCAAGACCAGCCTCGCAAATCCCAAAGGCCTTCCATGGTGGATGAAAAGAAAGACGAGGGGGCCAAAGATCCTATCAAAATATGGCTCAAAGAGGCCCTCGAGTGACAAAGGAATGTGATGATGGACAACTTTTCCTAGATCCTTTAGCGGCTACCCAGGGGCGACACATTTACTTCCAACAACTACTCTAGAAGCGCCACACCCTTTAAGGTAGAAGTTAACTTTGACAATTCCATATTTGAGGGTCAGATAGATGCAGACACCATAGATAAATGGTTAAATCTGCTAGAAGGGTATTTTTCTGTTCATGATTTTTTTGGCCGGTAAAACATTACTTTCGCTCTTCTCAAATTCGCCCCCCACGTCAAGGACTGGTGGGAAACCTATTGCAAGCAAAAGGATGAAAGTATGGCCTCACTATTTTCAATCGCACCCACTTGGACTTCATTTCGGATTGTCATCAAGGAGCAGTACTACCCTGTTCGAAGCTATGAGGATCAATACATAAAGTGGACCACGTTGCGGCATGGAAGGGAACAAGACATGCCGCAGTTTACCAATATTTTCCATACCCTTCGCACAAAGTTGGGAATCAAGGATTGGGAGCAGCATTTGGGACTCAAATACCGCTCCTACCTGCACAAGTACATCCAAGAAGAAATAGAGTTCCTAAGAATCTCCTCGCTCGGCATGGCATACCTATATGCCGTCAAGATCGAGCAAAAGTTTAAACAGACGAATCGAGACTTTGGATCTACGAATCCAAAGTAAGGGAAAGGTGCCCCCAAACCGTAGAACAAAGGACAAAGCCAAGGCGGTGTGGCCCAAGACAACCTGCCAAAGCTACAAGCAAAGAACAGTGCCACGAAGCCGAAAAAGGACACGAGAAAGTGGTGTGAGTTCCATAAGAGCTCCACTCACAACATAAGTGAGTGTCAGGCCAAGCAGTCACTGGTGGCCGAGCTAAAGGTTTCAGAATTAGATGCATGTTCCGAGAGTAAAAACCCGACAAGGGGAATGACAAAGGGAAGAAGATTATCGATGCAGAGCCCAACGCCACCGTTTCCACCACAAATATCCAAAAGGAGGAATTTGAAGATCCAGAGGAGGAGGAGCATCTCTTCCACTCCCAGATGTGGGTAAAGTGCTCCCCGCTACAATTCATTGTCAACAGCGGGAGCCAAAAGAACCTCATTTCGGCAAAGGCCGTGAAGCGGCTAGGCTTATCGACCACAGCACATCCACAATCGTACACCATTGGGTGGCTTCACCAAGGATGGGATCTTCACGTTAGCCAACAGTGTTGCCTCCCATACAACATCAAGCCCTTCACGGATGAGGTATTGTGTGATTATGCTCCCCTTGATGTTTGTGATGTATTATTAGGACAACCATACTTGTGGAAGTGACATGTTGTGTATGAATCAAGGCCCCATGCTATTATTGTTACTTTGGGAAATAAGTTGTATAGGATACCAGAGGTAGCACCACCTACTGCTATCTCTTTCGTTATTGCAAAACAATGCAGTAAACTCATTTCCAAAACCAAGAAATTTGTTTTCCTGATGTGACGCACTCAAAGAAAGAAGAAGACGGTGACCACAACCTCCAAACAGGGCCCCTTTGCACAACAACTACAGATGGACAAGGTCATGGAGGAGTACGAGGACATCTTCACCTCCCCCACACGGGTTCCTCTACACTATCAGGTCAATCACTCCATCGATCTAACCCCAGGTGCATCGCTGCCCAATGGACCAATCTATCAGTGCTCCATTCTGGAGAACGATGAAATCAAGAGGCAAAATGAGGAGTTGCTACAAATAGGTCACATCCGTCTGAGTTCATTGCCCTGTGGGAGCCCGATCGTGTTGGTACAGAAGAAGGATGGGACTTGGAGACTCTATATTGACTATCAGGTGTTGAAAAAGATCATTGTCCATAATAGGTACTCGATCCCACGGATTGATGACCTCATGGACCAACTGAAGGGGGAAAATATTCCAGCAATATTGATTTGAAGTCAGGATATCACCAGGTACCAACCGAACCCTCTGATGTGTAGAAGACTACCTCCAAATCCAAGGAGGGCCTTTTCGAATGGTTGGTTATGCCTTTCGGGTTGACAAATTCTCCTGCAACCTTCATCAGGCTAATGGATGACATCTTGCAGCCATTCACCAACTCATTTGTAGTTTGGATGACATCCTGATCTTCAGCCAGAGTTGGGAAGAGAACTTCCACCACATCCGATAGGTTCTCCAAATACTGCAACAACACAAGTTAGGTTCTAATTTGGAGAAATGCACTTTTGGCATGACCCAGGTTCAGTATCTGGGATACATTATTGATGAGCAGGGGTTGCATGTGGATCCAGCCAAGATCCAAGTCATTCGAGATTGGCCATCTCCAACCACTCTGATAGAGCTTTGCAACTTTTTAGTTCTTGCCAACTTCTACCGCAGGTTTGTGTTGGGATTTTCTCATACCACTTGGCCCTTAAGTCAAGTCCCCAAGGGAGGAGCGAAAGAGAAATTCTTTTGGTCTGAATCTCAACAGAAGGCATTCATAGAGTTGAAAGATCGCCTCTGCTCGACACCAATGCTCGCATTACTAGACTTGAAAAAACCATTTGAGGTCGAGACAGATGCCTCTAACTATGCTATTGGGGCATTCCTTACTCAACACGGCCATCTAGTGGCATATCACACTGAGACACTTTCAAACACAGTCTGGAAGTATCCCACTTATGACAAAGAGATGTATTCCATTGTGTAGACCTGCCAACAATGGAAGCATTACATTTTGGGGAAGGAAGTTGATCCAGGTGGCTCCAGAGACATACACAGGACAAAGAGGACTCAAGAAATCTCAAAAATCTAAGTGATCAAAATGCTTTAGCACCAAGACCAGAGCATAGATCTCGTCGTCCTAATCGCGGCAGTGTGAATGGTTCGTCAATCCGAGTCCGTATGCGAAAGTTAGAAGCAGTCACTGTTGGGTTGACTTTTTGATGACTCTGTAGGCTTAAGGAGGCCACAATTTGGACTTTTTCTAGCCACTGGATTCCGACCAACTCCGGCCAGATTCTGTGAAAATTTGTTGCCTCATTAAATGCACTCCTACGGCTAAAATTCGAATTTCAAAAAAGGTGCATTTGTTATTATTAAATAATAAAAAAAATATATAATTAAAGGGAGTGGGTTGCCACCAACCCCACCACCCCCAACTCACCATATGTATTAAATAAGGTGAGTTCAGCAGGAGTTGAACCTGCCCGACCACATGGTCTGCCCCATCGAGCGGCCTCATAACTCACAACATACCATAATACCACATTACCATATATAAAAAACCCTATGCCATTAAACATAAACCAACCGCGCGGGGAGTTGGGGCGGGCCACCCAATGTAGACCCGACCCCCCATTAAAACAAACCAAAAACAATATGTCGTTAAACAATGTATTAAAACAGGAGGGGCGGGGTTTGACTGCCTGACCCCTCCTCAACCAAACTTTAATATAGCCAATGCGCCAACGGATGACTTTGGAAAATTCGTCCGACATTTTATATTAACCCGGGATTTCTTCAGTGCATGAGAAATAGATGGAGGAACTAAGAGAGGGAATTTTTTTCGAGACAATTAATTTTTAATGCAGGTGGAACGATGATTGGGAATTTTGCAGGAGGGCCAAATTTTAACTTTGTCAGATTTTGACAAATTTTATATGGCTTCAGCATCTCTCGACGCCACACACACAATAGCACTATCTGTTTCTCCATCAGAGTTCTAAAATTTTCGGCCATTTTTTAGTATGCAGGTGGAACCATGATTGTTGTAAAAACAGGGAGCAGAACCATGAGCCTTGAAATTTTCCCGAGGAGGTAATTTTTCTCTTTGTTGGAATATAGTCAAGTTTATAGTTGTTTTTCATGGTTTTCTGCAAGGATCGCAATGGCAAGGTCAGATTCGCCATTTGAGTTGCAAGTTTCCAGTCCACCCATGGAGTGGAATCTTTGAGGAATCTAGGGGGAATCTAAAAGATTTGTTGAGCCCCAGATTCTCAATTTCTCAGAATTCAAAGATTGCACAGTCGATTTTCCACTATTTGACGTCACAAATCTGATGGTGTGTTCAGATTTCTCATTCTCTCATTATATTCTTCATCCACTTTTCTAAGTGGAATGCAGATGTTAGCATTCACATGTGAGCAACCATTTCCATGTGATTGATGTCGTGAGATTGATGGTCCGAACAACTTCAACAGTTTAGCATCCACTTCTGCAGATGGCCCTTGGTTGTGAGATATATGCAGTGTTCATGTACTTCTTTTGCTATGCATCGTGCTGCACAGGTTCTTGATTGATGTTTGATGTGGGATCCTGTTTCTTACTCATTTTTATGATTCTTGCTTGATGTGATGCAGAATCGCCTATGTGATGTACTTTTTGTCATGGTTCATCATGTTGGTTTTTGAGATCCCTTTGTTGTATGCTGATGGGATACTCATGTGTCCATGTTTTCTTTGAGATCCTTTTTATGCCATGTTGGCTGGATGCTCATCATACATGAGTTTTGTGTCATACTGATAGGAGTCTTTTGACTGAGAGTTCCTATAGTGGAACATCTCTTAGAGCCACTCCTGCACAAGGGCTTTTTCCTTGTATGATTGCAACATCATCTCTTGTGTACATCATCACTATTGACAGCATTTAATGCAGCAGTCTACACCATCTTGACACTGGGGCCCAGAGACGTAGTCCCTCCTGGATGAACTTCGTTATCAACGAATTATGTTTTTATGTTGCTGATGATTGTCATGTTCCTCTTCTTCACAACATGCACACGTATTCATTTATGTTTCTTTTAAAAATGAAATTTAACACATCACAAAAGTAAAAGGTCTTGGAAGGGTCCTTCGTCACACCTAGATCTAGATCAAGTGGTATCAAAGCAGTCTTTCCATTGATGTGAGTTGCAACGTGAACAATGGAATGTGCAGTGATATAGGATGAAAAAGTGATGTACGAGACCATGCTCAACATTTCCAAAAGAGTGGAAATCATGTATGAAAATATACAGAAAGAGACAGAGGAAAAGGAGTGATTGCAGCTTCAGTTGCAAGCCACAGAAGAGGCCATGGAAGAACTGAAGCAAAAAAAAATGATCTTCAAACAGAGAACGCTAAATTGAAGATGTGCCTACATGAAGAGAAAGAGGAAAACCAAAGTTTTCTATGACAATTGCAAGCAAAGGACAAGGCCTTGGAAAAGCTGCAGTGAGACCCATGTGAGGTAAAAAGTAGTTCTCCATCTTCATGTATGTTTCCTGATGATGATTTCGCTGTTTTTGAAAATCATACCACATAAATTGGCTCCAAACTGTTGAAGAGAATGAGGTATGAAGGAAAAGGCTTGGGTGTTAATGGCCAAGGCATTGTCAACCCCATCAAAGTAGAAGAACTACCTCGTTAGGTAGGACTTTAGTATGTCAGAAAGGAAGTTGGGGAATGCGCTGAGACAGCTAGCAAATCACCAACAATAGATGACGAGAAGCCATCATCTGTTCTTTCCAAATCGACAGAGGTGGCAGGTGTTGACTCATCACTTAAGGCTTTGAAGAACAAAGGTGAAGGAAATGAAAGCAAGACCTTTTCAGGACGCTTGTGATGTAGACAAGGTATAGATAAGTTGTAGATTAATTTTCATGCTTTTGGAGGACCAAAAGCTCCTCAGTGGGGAGGATTGATCTAGGTGGCTCCAAATACAGACACAGGACAAAGAGGACTTAGGAAAGCTCAAAAATAAAAGTGATTAGAATGCTTTTGAACTAGGACCAAAGCGTAGATCACATCGTCCTAATCTCGGTGGTGTGAATAGTTTGTCAATCCAAGTCCAAATGCGAAAGTTAGAAGCAGTCAAAGTTGGGTTGACTTTTTGATGACTGCGCAGGCTTAAGAAGGCCACAATTTGGACTTTTTCTTGCCACTGAATCCCGGCCAACTCCAGCCAGATTCTGGGCAAATTTGTTTCCTCGTTAAATGCACCCCTACGGCTAAAATTCGAATTTCAAAAAAGGTGCATTTGTTATTATTAAAACAAAAAATATATATAATTAAAGGGGGTGGGGGCCACCAACCCCACCACCCCAAACTCACCATACGTATTAAATAAGGTGAGGCCGGTGGGAGTTGAACCTGCCTGACCACATGGGCCAGCCCACTGGGTGGCCTCATAACTCACAACATACCACAATACCACATTACCATATATACAAAACTATATGCCATTAAAAACAAACCAACCACGCGGGGAGTTGGGGCGAGCCGCTCAATGTGGACCCGACCCCCCATTAAAACAAACCAAAAACAATATGTTGTTAAACAATGTATTAAAACAAGAGGGGCGGGGTTTGACTGCCTGACCCCTCCTCAACCAAACTTTAATATAGCCAATGTGCTAATGGATGACTTTGGAAAATCTACCCGACACTTTATATTAACCCGAGATTTCTTCAGTGCACGGGAGGCAGATGGAGGAACTAGGTACGGGCACATTTTTCGAGACAATTAATTTTTAATGCAGGTGAAACCATGATTGGGAATTTTGCAGGAGGGCCAAATTTTCACTTTGTCAGATTTTGACAACTTTTATATGGTTTCAGCACCTCTCGACGCCACGAACACGATGGCACTGTCTGTTTCTCCATCAAAGTTCTACATTTTTTGGCCATTTTCAGTATGCAGTTGGAACCATGATTGCTATAAAAATAGGGAGCAAAACCATGAGCCTTGAAATTTTCCCGAGGAGGTAATTCTTCTCCATGTCGGAATATAGTCAAGTTTATAGTCGTTATTCATGGTTTTCCATAGCGATCGCAATGGCAAGGTCAGATTCGCTATTTGAGCTGCATATTTCCAGTCCACCCATGGAGTAGAATCTTTGAGGAATCTAGGGAGAATCTAAAAGATTCCTTGAGCCCCAAATTCTAAATTTCTCAGATTTCAAAGATTGGACAGTAAATTTTACACTATTCAACGTCACAAATATGATGGTGCATTCAGATTTCTCATTCTCTCATTCTATTCTTCAGCCACTTTTCTCAGTGGAATGCAGGTGCCAGCATTCATATGCGAGCAACCATTTCCATGTGATTGATGTTGTGAGATCAATGGTCCAAACATCTTCAGTAGTTTAACATCCGCTTCTTCAGATGGCCCTTGGTTGTGAGGCATATGCAGTGTTCATGTACTGCTTTTGCTATGCATTGTGTTGCATAGGTCCTTGATTTATGTTTGATGTGGGATCCTATTTCTTACTCATTTTATGATTCTTGCTTGATGTGATGCGGAATCGCCTATGTGATGTACTTGTTGTCATGATTCATCATGTTGTGTTTTGAGATCCCTTTGTTGTATGTTGATGGGATACTCATGTGTCACCATGCATGTTTTCTTTGAGATCCCTTTTATGACGTGTTGGCAGGGCGCTCATCGTGCATGAGTTTGGAGTCTTTTGACTGAGAGTTCCTGTAGTGGAACAGCTATTAGAGCCACTCCTGCGTGAGGGAATTTTCCTTGTATGATTGTGACATCATATCTTGTGTACATCATCACTATTGATAGCATTTAATGCAACAGCCTACACCATCTTGACACTGGGGCCCGAAGACGTAGTCACTCGTGGATGAACTCCGTTATTAATGGCTTATGTTTTTATGTTGCTAATGATTGTCATGTTCCTCTTCTTTACAGCATGCACACATATTCATTTATGTTTCTTTTAAAAATGCAATTTAACACGTCACGAAAGTAAAAGGTCTTGGAAGGGTCCTTCGTCACACCCGGATCTGGATAAGAAATAGTCATCCACATAGACCACCAACCCCTACTGTTCATACAAACCCAAGGGAAATTACAAAATGATCACTATCAGAAGTGGTCCACATAGCTGCAATAGTTCCATTTGAATATCAAGTATAAGAAGGGCAGCACCAATAATGTTGCAGATTACCTCAGTCGACCACCGATCATGGCGTTAACCACCATGCTCAACTCTTGTGGGCACGAGACTTCTGATTGGCCACTTCTCTACGAAAGCGACCCAGAATTCGACTACACATACCAGACACTCTTGGAGGGTCAGCATGTTCTAGATTTTCACCTCCATGATACCTTGTTATGCCACTTGGGTCACCTTTTTGTTCCTTCAAGCGTGCATGCCAAGATGATTTAGGAAGCACATTACAGTCGGGTTGATAGGCATTTCAGGGTCGAGAAAATAGTGGCAGTACTGCAGAAGTATTTCTATTAGCTAAATCTTCGACAGGATGTTGGGAAGTACATCATATCATGCATTGCCTATGCCATTGCTAAACCAACCATCAAGAAGCAAGGCCTTTATACCCCATTGCCTACCCCTAGTCAACCTTTGGAATCCATCTCCATGGATTCCATGTCAAGCGTTCCTTCTACTAAGCATGGAAACGACTGTGCTTTTGTGGTCGTCGACAAGTTCTCGAAGATGGCCATTATGGCGGCCTACAAGAAGAATATCACAACAGAAGCCACTACTAAACTCTTCTTTGAACGAGTGTGAGTACACTTTGGGATCCCATAGTATATCATCTTAGATCAAGACAATAGGTTCCTCAGTATATTTTTGTCCAGTCTCTAGTCGATGCTGGACACCAAACTCACTAAGTCTATAGCCTTCCATCCTCATATTGATGGCCAGACAGAGGTTGTCAACAGGATGATAATACACATTTTGCGCATGTAAAACTCAAAGCATCCGAGCACAGGGGATGAGAGCCTCCCCTATGTTCAGCATAGCTACAACCGGGCTCTCCATAGCTTGACTAGCCACAAGCCTTTTCAGGTGGGCTTGGGATTCCAGCCACTATGTCCCATTGATGTTGCCATGCCATTTGCAGTTACTCATGCAGATTCAGCTCATGTCCAGTCCGAAACAGATAAGACAAACAACTTCATTGAGCACATCCAACATATTCGTCTGCAGGTCCATGACATTCTAGAGAAATCAAATTCTAATTACAAGCAGCGACATGATCAACATTGGGTGCCACACAAGTTTTAGGTGGGCGATAAAGTTTGGTTGCATTTGCAATAGGAATGCCTTATCGGAGCCTATCGGAAACAAATACCATTCTGATATGGTCCTTACACCATTACCAAGGCTATGGGAGACAATGCATTTGAGCTCAGCATTCTCCCATTCCTTGGCCTGCACCCAGTGTTCAATGTGGACCACCTTCAGCCATACTTTCCACCATTATTAGACACATCCGACATGCAAAACAACTCACACCCACAAAGTTAAATCTAGATTGCATGGAACAAGCTGCAACTGATCGGATCATGGACACATAGATCAAGCACACTCGCCAGCAGAATATCCAACTGTATCGAGTTATCAAAGTAGGCCAACTCCTTCACCAGGGCAAGTGGCTCACCAGGGACCAAGTTCAACAGACGTTTCCTCATCTCATAGAGGAACTCAACGCAATGGGGACCATTGCTTCCTAAGGGGGGAGGAATGATCCAGGTGGATATTGGTGGCCACCTGCCAAGTCCACTTGGACCCCCACCATTATTTCTTTTAGCTTTTCAGTTTCCTTAATTGTAGCATAGTTTACTATTTTTAGCAGTTTTTCGGGTCCTGAACTTCCAGAGTCGTTTTGAGGCCCTAAACGACGTTTCTTCGGAAAGTTGGGAGCAACATGGGTCCATAGACTAATGTTGCTCTTCCCAAAGTTGTATTTCTCAAATAGATCTTTCTAACGAGATATTGTGTGCATCAAATAGAGATCGTATGCCAAAGTTACGACCCCGGGAAGTTGATGTACCAATTTACCCAAACGGGGCCCACAGTTTAGCATTTCATCTTCTAGGGTTAGGTTTTTGGATGTTTAGGGTTTTCCATTGTTTCTAAACAATAAATAGGCCTTCGAGCCTCATTGTAACACAGTTCAGAGGCATGTAGCTGTTACATCTCTTCTCAAAGATAAGCTACCATCGCCCTAGATAGCTTATTTCCATTTCTATTTGTAAGCATATTTCAGTAATTTACAATAATGAAATGAAGTATTATTTCTGCTACATCTCTATATGTATGGTTATATCTGTAATTTTTTGCGTTCCTGTTTAAATCCGGATCATTCCCTAGGTTAAATTTTGTTGAAGTTTTATTAAGTTTGTAAAGATATTATAGAGTCTCCACATTTTCAGGAGCAGAGCGCAAGTAGTGTAGGTCGATAGGAGTCAAAGGGGCTTTAGGAAGGTCGGAGCCCCTTAGTTTGTTAGAGTCAAGTTGTTTTAATACCCACCCATGGTTCACAAACCATGGTATTGTAATGAAGGAATAATATAAAAGGAAGTCATAGAAGAGTCATAGGACGCTAAAAAGGAAGTAACACATATTTCATTAAATTTGGAAGTAAATAGTGGATATAGAATTCCAAAATAACCAAAAATCTCAATTCTAGTGTTGTCCTTGTAATAAAATATTCCCAATTTTAATGAAATATGTGTTAAGTGCATGAGTTGAATCTGAATTTGTCTATTCTATACTAAGGCGAAGGGGAAGGCTCCTCTAACTGAGTGCATGGAGACCTTGGTAAGTCTGTAGCTGAGTGCGCAGACCCTTGCAGCTGTGTGCGCAGGGTTGGAACGAGTTTGTAACTAAGAATCTGAAGCATAATAAAGACATATTTTGAAGTGATATCTGTGTCTCTGTATATTATTGTTTATTAATGAATTTGTTGTATTTATGATCTGTTGAATGCATTTAATCAGAAAAAGTACTTAATAGATTTGTGAATATGTAGATCTTCTTATTTGTATGATGTTATGCATGTTTAGCACAATCAATGAAGGACATAAATCTATTAACTGTTATTTACTATAAGTTCTAGTTTTCAAGGGTTAAGATCTGTGAAGGTCAAGATAAGCCCTAGATCTGCAAAAAACACATCACATAACCCTATAGATGCAGAAACCTGGTTCTATCAACCCGCAATACTTCCTCAGGTGAGACTGCAGCTTTCTCTACGTGGGTTGTTGCCAAAAGGTCCAGTAGTGTAGGGTTTTGTTGGTTAGCGCAGTTAACTCCAAACATGGGTCCAAGCCCCATCAAGCCAACAAATGGTTTTGTTGTCGGGACCGGGATCTATCTGAGGGATGTGTGATGTGCAGTTTGTGGAGACCAACAAATAAGGAGATTGAAAAGTGGATAGATCGGAAGTTGCATGAGTTTGCAGCTCAAGAAAACAAGAACATGTGTATGTCGAAAGAAGAGTGGTTGCATATATATCTATAAACAGACGAACACAGAGTTTTCTTTTTCTCTTTTCTATGTGAATTATATGAATGGTTGGCTAAATTGGTGGATGGAAACCCTGCCTGGAAGCTGGATAACCCTATTGTGTGGACTCCAGAGTTAGTGAAGCGCCTGGAATGATTAGACTACAAGGTTGCGAAGGTTGTCGATTACTGGATCAATAATATTTTGGGTGGATTTATCACTAAGTTCGTGATTGATACATCTGTCAGTTATAGCAAAGCTGAACGTCAGCTCTTCAAAGGACCCAGAGGTAAGTATCTGAAGTCTTTGAAAACTTGGATTAAAATGCTATTGTGTGAAAAACGGGTTATGCCATTAAATTGATGCTTATAAAAGGCTCGATGGGAGCTATGTGAAGTGGGAAATAGTTCAGAAAATATCTAGATACAATTGTTGAGTACAATCTTTTGTTGGGAGAATCTGATAGCGAAGAAGAAAGTAATAGTCTGAAGACACCTAGAGGTGCACTGCAGTTGGTAGATTAGGGCACTACAGGAATTCCACATCCATCCACTCCACCTATGCCATCACCTCCACCTCACACCCCTACGCCTGCACCTCCACCTCCACCTCTGCTATTTACTATGGCGAACACTATGAAGATGCCTATATTTAGGGGCCTGGGGACAGAAAACCCTGATCAAGTCTACTTTGTAGTAGATGTTGTGTGAAAATCACAACAGATAATGGATGATGATATGAAGAAAGCACAGTTGGTCACAACATTGCAAGAGAGGGCACTGACTTGGTATATTAAGTACATTATGACTAATCCAACTACATCATTAAAAGACACAAAAGATGCATTGAATAATGAATTCAAAAAGCCAAAGTCTTAAGCTCGATATGTGACTGAGATCAAAGAAATTAAGTAGAAGGTGAATGAATCTGCACGGGATATTGATCAAAGGATGAATTGTTTGCTACAACAGGCTAATCTACAGATTTCATATGAGAAACATAAGGAATGGTACATTGCTACGTTGTTGCCTCATTTGAGATTACCATTATCACAGCAGAAGCTTGGATCGTAGGCTGAAGCACCAGAAATCACTATGAAGTTGGAGGCTTCGCCTATTCAAGATATGAATCTAGGAGTGCAGCAAATTCAAAAGCAGCTAACTACCCTGTATATGGAGTTGCAGGATCTCAAAATGGGAAAAGAGGTCAACAATGAGACTCGTTCTGAAGTATGGTGTTTAAAGTGTAAAGGAAATGGTTATGACAAGGATCATGGCCCAGTATATCAGAACTATCTAATTGGGGGAGGTCCTAACCCCCTGAAGCCATAAACTTTTGCTGGATCAAGTAATGGTGTAATGCCCTGGTGCCCTATCTACCAAATAACATGAAAAAACTCAACTGGCGATTGCCATTTGTTGCAGAAATTTATACAAACTCCCCAACAACTATTCTGCAATTTCTGTAAGTTTATACGCCATGATGAGTGCAATTGACAAAGTTATGAGTTAATGATGGACATAATAGATTACAAGCTTAGACACATCCATAGCAGGATCAAGGTGCACCTGCAACATGTGGAGGATACTAGGGACAAGAAAGAGGACGAGGGGGAGGAGATAGAAGAGGACGCAGATAGATTATTTGTTACAATTGTGGGGAACCAAGCCATTATGTGCGATATTGTCAAAAATCGACACACCCCTCTTGTCAGTATTACCGACAATTTTACCATGTAATAGAAGATTGTCCTATACTCATTGCAAAGATGCAAGAGAAGAAGAACCAACATCCCACTCAGAACATCTAGACGATGATGTCAGAACCACGCAAGGATGGCCCAAGCATTAATATAGTTACGCGAAGTGGTATAGCTACTGGGGAAGATAAAGCCACAGGGAAACAACTAGAAGAGAATCTGTGGGTACACAGGGCTGCTAAAAAAGATACTGAATTTGATTTGCATAAGGAAAAAGAAACATTTATGGAGGTGAAGAAGAGCTTTGTGGGTTCAAGGGCTTCCACATCAAAGAATCAAAATGCACAAAGAAAGAAGCCTGGAGAGGTCACTGTTGCGGAGGAAACATATTGCTTAGTATTGAAATCCTTCTTGCAAACCTGCATGAAGCTCTTAATGGACCAGAAAGCAGTGGAGGGACTACAAGAGTTAATAGACAACTGTGAAGGCAAGGGTAAGCTGCTACCTAAACAGTGCGTAGTGCATAAAGTAGACAAAAGTAAGAAAAGGACTGGTCAGGAGACGATATTGACAACACAGATCAAAAAATTTGAAATGGACCAGGTGATCTTAGATTTGGGTTCTGATAAGAATTTTTTTCCTAAACAGACCTAGGAAATAATGTGAAATTTAATGCTACAATGGTCCCCAATTCAGCTACGAATGGCAAACCAACAAAATACTATTCTTATGGGACACCTACATGGAGTAATTGTAGACATTGAAGGGGCACATGCTATAGCTGATTTTGAGGTAATCGAAATAGTGGATGATAGTAATCCCTACTCGGCACTGCTTGGAATCGATTGGGCATTTGATATGAATGTGGTCATCACCCTGAAGAAGTGCAAAATGACGTTTGAGAAGAAGGAATGGAGAGTCATTATTCCATTGGATCTAGCTAAAGGTGCATGGTATACTAAACCAGTTCACGACTACTATGTGGAGGATGATATTGAACAGATCTATAAGCTTACTACGTAGAATGAGGATTGGATCAATCCTTCGGCGGATGGAAGAATTAATTGGGAAAAGGAAAGCTCCTGCAACTTAGATTCAGATGAGGGGATCAAGCATTAGAAGAATAGATTGCATGAAATATCAACATTGCGATGCAACAAACTTACTAAATCACTCTGATGTATATCCACTAAGGTACATAATTTACCATATTATGATGGATTAGAATATATAAATTTGTTTCTTGATAAATTTGAAAGGGATGTACTAGAGGAGCATCGATTCCAGACATTGCACATCGCGCTGTGAGCTACGTCTACCATATGGTCAAGTACACATAAGGACAATTTTTCATACTGGAAGGAGTACCGAAGGATGATGAAGTTGTGATTTGGCTATGCTAATACCCACATTACTAAAACATATACAGGGAAGGATGATCCAAGCGAGCATCTGGCTCATTGGACGAAAGCATGGGGAGAGGAACCACAACTTGAATGGGTACATATATTTTTCCACCTTTTAAACATGTTGTATTTGGCTCACTTTGGGCGAAGTAATATCAACACGATTTGTGTGCACCAATTGTTGGAATTGGTGCATGATGGGTATCTATGGCTGGGGACACCCATCCCCATTGATGATATGTTGATCAGGAGGATCATTGTGCTTCCCCATCAAGACAGGAACCCAGATGGTGTCCTTGTGGGAAAGTCACAAGAAAAGAAGTTGGTGGACCAAATGAAGAGTGACTTTGGGTTAGTGAAGAAGTCCTAGGGCTATGTTGTTAGCGCCATATTTGATGAAGCCATGAGTTTCATTACTTCCATTATGGTAGGAAAAATAATGAGAAAGTGTCATGCAGATGAAGTGTCGGCCTCAGTTGTTTCCTTGGTTGCGCAATGCAGCAAGGGAATCTAGTACAATTGGGTAGGCTATCTGTGCAAATAATTTTTGGTGATTTCTGTGAAGCCCAAGAGGAGGGCAAGGAATGCCACTATGCTTGGTTTTTATTGTTGATTGCACTATTTAAGTGCACACACTAGAAGACTCGC
The DNA here is from genome assembly GCA_000404065.3 of Pinus taeda. Lineage (NCBI taxonomy): Eukaryota > Viridiplantae > Streptophyta > Pinopsida > Pinales > Pinaceae > Pinus > Pinus taeda. The sequence goes on from APFE030231038.1 coordinate 111,425, forward strand.
AATTCCCCACTATAGATCATAATGTTTGTGAAGTTGTGTGGTACGCTTCACTGTGGGCCTCCAAGGAGCCCACAAGGGTGATGGAGAATAAAACAATTTGGGTCTTGGTCAAGATGGGCCTGCACATGGTGATCAACCAACGGCCACGGTTGTCCCCCATCCTACATGCGTAGTATAAAGATGTAGCAAACTTCAAAGAAGATTTTCATAATCTGTTCTGTTGGACACCTAATCCTCAATGGGTTAGTGTGGAAGCCGAATGGATAAAAGGAGTCCAAGAGACCTTGGGATGTGAAACCCAAGAGTCACATATTGTACTATAAATGTATAACTCTTGTTAATAAAAATTGTACTCTCATGATTTATCTTTCCTATTGTTCTTGCTCCCATGTGTGTTTAACATGGTATTAGAGCGGGCGATTGCTGGTCCTGCTCATATTTGAGCCACTAATTTTTGTGGTTTTTGATATGAATTGGAATTCATATTTCTTCTAGGGTGTTGGTCGTTTTATTCCAATTAATGAATCCTTGTGCACTCTCCATTTGAATGCTGGTCTGAATTTTCTTCTCAAATTATTCCTTGTGTGTATCCCATTTTTGTCCGAGGGAATTAATTATCTGTCACCGCACTTCTGAGATATGTTCACGGAATTAATTTCTCTCTCGCTGCTGCTCTTTTAATACATTTCCCTGCACTGAACCTATGTAGAATGATTTGGTTTTTTCTTGTGAAATTGGTCGAGGATTTTTGCCTCACAGTGAACGCTACTCCACATTAAAAATTGTCTCAAAACGTGACTTTGAAAATGATATGATGGATGGCACGTGTGCTCTTGTGAATTGTGGAAGCCGTGTGATTAAAGAAACCGTAGCATAAGCACATGAATCGTTATATTTTCTGTATGACAGTTATGACAGGGAATGGAGAAAGTTGGTCGAATGGTGCCAGAAAATAGCGCAAAAAAAAAAAAAAACGCCCCTCTGTCCATCATATTCGCAGATCTCTGCCATTCTGCACTGCTCTTCTGACCTCTTGCAAACACTATCTCACTGCGTCATTGTCATAGACGTTTCATATTCTGCTATACTCCACTGAAAACGTTGTCTCCCACTGCAATCGGGGCACTTCTAAAACTGGAGAGACTATCTCTAAGTGGGAATAACTTATCGGGTCTGGCTCCTTTGATATGCTTTAAGTTTAATGCTGCCCTGGAGCGCTGTCCCGTATATACTCTGGAGGCTGGGTTTGAGAAATAGGAGTTTTGTATTTGCACAGTGAGTGAGTAAATGGGGTATCGTTAGAGTGGGTTCCTAGAAGACCATATGCAACGAGCCGGTGATGTTTGGTATTCTCAAGTTTTTCCAATAGAAGCATTTCCAATAGTCCCACCTATGGTTATGGCCGCATCCGCAGCCACAGTCGCTCAAGGAGTCAAAACCGAAGTCCAACATAGGAGCTCATACTGAATGACTGCGTTGATAGGAGGATTACTTTCGATAGATAGCATTTTTCTTAAGTAAACAAGAGCAACCTCTTTTGTCTGAATATCATCAGAAGCAAGTGCATAAACAGTCGCTGACAAATTCTGCAACTTTTTGTTCAGGGAAATCGCCTGATCATAGCCAGTTGAAATCTGAGAATTGGGGACAGACGAAACACCTTCTCTGCATTTTTTCAGCAGACTTTCCTCCCGTTTAGACTTTCGAATCTCCACCAGGTTTTCCTCCCGCTTGCAACGGGCCTCCACTGTATCAACCGCCACCTTGTAATGTTGCTTCCGGGCATCGGCTTTGGAATTGGGTCTGACAGACATTTTGGCCTCCGGGATCTCAGAAATCTCACAGAAATGATCCACGAGAGCTAAGGATTTTGAGTCACAACGACCCCACGAGCCTTTACAAGGAGTCGAATTACCATTCCTTACTGTTGACCAAAATACTTGCTTATTGGGTACACGATAAAGTTTGTGGGTTACACATCCCCGATCAGAGGCCGAATTTGTCATTTATGGTAGGGGATATTAAGAGACAGTGTGTATTAGGAGTTACAGTGAATGCCACATGAACATGGCACAAGTTGACTTATTTAGTCACGGAGGATGATATTATGGGGGTCATCAGCCAATGGTTGAGTGATTGGCTCACCCCATCTGGTGAAGTCGAAGGAACAAGTAAGGTTGCAGAAGTAAAAACAAGGAAAACAACAGTTGGGCTAGAGGCCCAGACAAACAAAAAGAAAGATGCATAGAAGGCTTCTAGGAAAGAGACGGAAGCTCAGAAGGAAAAAGATGCGCAGGAAAAAACAACGTAGGTCACCATTGACCTCGAAGAGCCTAATACAGAGCACATAGATTTTGAAGTAAAAACTGTAGATGAAGAAGAAGGGGATGCACACCCCTATGTCAAAGGACTTAAAGTCCCCTTTCAAGCTCAGGAAGAGACAGAAGCATAGTTTGACGGGATCATGCTAGAAGCAGAAGTTTGATAAGTCTGTGAGAACTACACCATTGGTCCTCAACGAGGTAGACCTTGATGAGATAGGTGATGTTGTCCACTCCACAACTGAAAACATATGGGGGCACATCGAGGAAGAGTACCAGTAGGCACTAGACAAAGTGCAACAGGGCCTGAAGGAATTGAAGGTCCAGAAAGGAGTGATCCAGGCGACCATGGGACAAGAGAGCGCGGGTCAAGTGAGCGCGAGTCAAGTGAGAGGGACATTAAAGGCAGAACTAACTACAGACCCCCACGCAGTGATGCTGCTGGAGGGTTCCCTACATGTTGAAACAGCTGAGGATCAGGCCAGGTTGCTACATATGCCCAACATGAGTATCAACATTGTCGCACTGCCTATATAGACCTTACACGAGTTGCACCAAGGAATTTCAGACGAGCTCTGCATCCGAGAGAAAAGAGCTTTGTTGATTATCAAAGAAGTAAAGACTAACAATCAACATATTTTTGTAGAGAAAGCGCAAGCCTTGCAGGCCTGCAACAAGGTGATGCAGCGTAGTTAGCAGCTATAGGCAACCCTTACCCAAGTGTGTGGCAAGCTCCCTGAGCTCCAAATTCCAGCTGAGGCGGCCTCTACAGAGAAAATTTATAAGTTAGCTGCTGCATTAAAGGAATCCAAGGAGGAAATTGTCAAGGTGCAGATTGAGATATAGATGTAGATTTCAGAGCTTCAAATGAAGTTGCATCCAACCACACCTCCAGAGGTAAAAGAGCAGCGCGAAGCTTCTATTAAAGCAAATATGACAACTCTTTATGTTGCAGTCAAGGACTGTAGCCAATTATTTGAGTAGACAATGGAAATGTGGGCCTTGTTGTAGGAGGACCCACAATTATAGAAAATCGAAGTGGACATCTGTGATAGACAATTGCAGTTCGATGAGATCCAAGCGACAGTGTAGACCCTTGCACCTGTGCAAAGATTCACCGGACTTCAGGAAGGAAAGACTCTCTAGGCACAGATCAACAAACTATGCTGCAAAGCATCCATAATTTTCGCGTGAACATAGACATGGGCTGATGAGGCAAGCCAGTCATCTCAGACCATCAAGGGCAAGCTGAAGGCCCTTCAACAGACGTAGAGGACCATGGGCCTTGAAGTCGAAGTTCCAACGACGGAGAAATTGGTTGAAGAAGTTTACAAGGCCACCACGCACGAAAAAATCGATCTTCAAGCATTGAAGATCGCATTCAACGGCCTACAAGCAAAGGTTGAGGGAACACCAACAGAGTGACTTGGGATGAGTCATGACTTTTTTTGGGGGGTTGTTGGGACGAGGTCCCCTGGGTCAGATTTTGTTAAGTTTGTAAAGATATTGTAGAGTCTCCACATTTTGAGGAGCAGAGCGCGAGTAGCATAGGTCAATAGGAGTCAACGAGGCTTTAGGAAGGTCAGAGCCCTTTAGTTTTTTAGATTCAAATTGTTTTGAGACCCGCCCATGGTGTGAAGACCATGGTATTGTAATGAAGGAAGAATATAAAAGGAAGTCAAAGAAGAGTCATAGGAAGATAAGAAGGAAGTGCATGATTTGAATCTGAATTTGTCTATTATGTACTAAGGCAAAGGGGAAGGCTCTTACAGCTAAGTGCAGGGAGACCTTGGTAAGTCTGTAGCTGAGTGTGTGGGCCCCTGTAGCTGTGTGTGTGGGGTTAGAAAGAGTTTGTAACTAAGAATCTGAAGCATAATAAAGATATATTTTGATGTGATATATGTGTATCTGTTTATCTGTATATTACTTTTTATTTCCGAAGTTGTTGTATTTATGATCTCTTGAATGCATTTAATCGGGAAAAGTACTTAATAGATTCGTGAAGACGTAGATTTGCTTATTTGTATGGTGTTATGCATGTTTAGCGCAATCGGTGAAGAAAATAAATCTGTTAACTGTTATTTACTGTAAGTTCTGGGTTTCAAGGCTTAGGGTTCACGAAGGTCAAGATAATCCCTAAATATTCAAAAAACACATCATATAACCCTCTGGATGCAAAAACCAAGTTCTAGCATCCCCCAACATTGCCTCGGGTGAGACTGCAGCCTCGCTACGCGGGTTGTTGCCGAAAGGGCCAGTAGTGTAGGGTTTTGTTGGTTAGCGCAACTAACTATGAACCTAGGTCCAAGCCCCATCAAGCCAACAATGCTAGTTAAATTTATCTAATATTTGTTAATTAATTACCCTTAATGCTAATTTATCAAATTTTATTAATTAGTTAATTAATTAATGTTGATTTTAAATTAATGTTCTACTTTATTATTTTGATCAAAATTTTAAAAAATTATAATCAATAAAATAATATTAGTCATTATATATAATGCATATAAAATTTAATTAAAAATAAATAGATGAAATAAAATTATAATTAAAGTAAATGTTAACAATTAAGTCACTGGGATGGTTTGATTGGCGGTAGTTAGTGTGATTCAAGGTTCAAATCCCCCAATTTATCATGCCAATTATGTGTGTGGAGACATGTGTGGTTCATCTAGAGATTATAATAATAGTGGTAAGAATCAAAAGTAAAAAAAATACTCTCTAATTTCAATGAAAATGATGACCATCTCAATAACAAGCAAGAGTTTTACTCTCTAATTTCAGTGAAATAATGACCTTTGAACCCACCACGACTAGCAGGTTGGATATTCATCCTTTTGCATTGTGTCTCTATAAGCCTCCTTTATTCTTCATGGTGAGCACTCTTCTCCCTCTCACTCATAAATTATGAGTCTTTTTATTTGTCACTATAATATAATGAGTTCCTTGTACTTTTCCCTTAAACGACAACCTATAAATTGTCATTCCAAAGGGTTTTCCCTTTTTGTTTGTTCTTTCTCATGTTAGGAGTGAATCTTGTGTTGCATTGGCTACAATGCATTAGAGTTTAGCTTGTGTATGCACATAGAAACTATGTTAGATTATATAATAGAATTTAACCATAGTGAGAGCATGGGTGCATAATAAGCAAAGAAATATGTTTTGGGAGCTGAGTTTATCATGCTCAAAATCATAACGAAAATGAAAAATAAAGAGGCCTTCTCATTTTTTTTGTTTCAGTTGCTTTAATTCATTTATGTTATCTCATTGTATTTTGTTCTATAATGTATTTTATATTGGCAGATGCAGGTGTAGATCATTTCCTTTGGCCAATGATCACTTCAAAACATATCCAATCTCTTTGAAGGAATGTCAGTTGCAAGCAGTGGCTTTGTTGAACAAGTAATGTTGGGGACTGCTCTGGCAACATTCTACCACTTTTATCTTGATCTTGTAGTGGAGAAATTACTCCTTAACCCACCGTTTGATATCCATCCTTAGCTATCCTATTAAATGACCATATCATAGGACATAGGATTTGATTATTTATAGTGAGTGATTTGTAAATATTGTAGTTCCCCCTTTTTTCATCAACCCTATATATAATTGTGAGTCTCTCATTTTTTCCCTTTTTTATTCCAATCACATTGAGGTTCATAATTTCAATGTTGCTATTGTTTCTTCTTACACAGACAGCTCCTTATATACCATTCAAGTTATCTTAAGGTAGCATGATCCTCCATTAGGTGCCTCCTACTCCTTTTCCCATGCTTGGTCTATGAAGTTTGGGGATCGCACCCTCGTTGAGACCCTTTAGAAGGGTATTTCAACCACATTTCTAATTCTCACCTCTTAGTGGATCCTACTGCGACAAAATTTTATCCTACTTGGTGAAATGGTTGTAGTGGTGACCATTGGCCAAGGCATGGAAAAAAGACTAGATCAAATTTTTATTTCTAAAAGTCTTTTATATGGAGATGTGAATATTAAATTGTGGGTGGACGTGGGTACAATCTCTTATCATATGCCAATTATATTAGAGATGGAATTCTAGGAGACGAATCCTCCCTCCCCATTCAAATCATCCCTTGTCTAATTGGCATAGTATGAATATATGTAATTTGTCTCTACTTATTGGGTCCCCTTATATCACTTTGGAGGTCTCTATTATGAAGTAGTTCCTTGAAAATCTCAAGGGAATCAAAGCAATTAGAATTCTATGGGCTCGTTCTTTCATAATCAAATCACAATCCCTTCTACTAGTGACAGAAATAAATATTAAGGAACCATTATTGGATAATTTTTTTATTACACTCTTCAAAAATGAGGCCTTGGTCAACTCTCTCCTAACCAAAGAAGAAATTATATGGAGGCTCAAAAGTAAAGCTTTATGGATCTTAGAAGGAAATAATAACATGAAGTTTTTTCTTAAGTATTCCAGCTTCCATCATTGTGTGAACATAATATGGAAGGTCCAAGTCATCGATAGATCATATGCTTCATTGTTTGCAGACAAGGAAAAAATAGGCAAATATTTCTTCGCTTCCCTATTTACTGAGCCTGGTAGATGCTCAATTGGTGAAATCTTTGTGGTTATAAATCTCTTCCTTTGAGTTTTCACAAATGATATTAATGGGGAACTCAAGAAAGAAATATTAGAATCCAAGCTTCATTCGACTCTGTTCTCTATGCAAAAGAGAAAGATCCTTGGCTTCGACTATCTAATGATTTGATTTTATCAAGGTTTCTATGAATTAATTAAGATGGGACTATTCAAAGTAGTTCAAGAATATCAGTGTTATATCATGATTCTAGGATATTTTAATTCCACTCAATTGGCCCTTATCCCTAAGAAGCAAGAAGAGATTCTTTTGAATAATTTCACCCTATTTCATGTTGCAATGTTTTTTACAATATCATCATGAAAATAATTGTTAACATAATCAAACCTCAATTAAGTGATTTCATCTCAGAGGAGTAGTTTGGGTTCCTTTTGTCAAATATAGATCTATGACGTGGTCTCTTTTGGCTCAAGAGGACTTCCACTCAATCAAGAATCAAATCTTGTCATATGTCAATAATTAAGGTTGTTATGTTGAAGGCATGTGACAAGGTCCATTGGATATGTCAAACTAGCTCTTTTAAAATTGGGAATGCACCCTCACATGTTAAATTGGATAATGGACTATATTTCCTTGCCATCTTTTGAAATCCTAATCATTGTTCATTGTCTCCTTTATTTTGGTCTACAAGATGGCTTTGAAAAGGTTGACCCCTATCTCCTTTCCTCTTTCTATTGATTGTAGAGGGCCTTATTAAATTGATGTTTGTAGCCAAATCTAGAGGAGAGCTTAAGGGTGTCTGGATGTCTTCTTCAGATTTTCTAACTCATCTATTATTTGTTATTGATATTCTTTTATTCAGTGCAATATCTCAAGCATAATTCTCTCATATTAAAAAAAAAATGGATTCTTATTACTTGGTTTCAGTATGATAATATTTTTTTCAAATTCTTGTCTCCTCTATCACTTTCTAGGAGAAGATATTTAGCTAGATTTGGACCTCTCTCTAAATCTTTCATGACGAAGGATAGAAGAAGGTGTTAAATATCTTGTTTTCTATAAAGTCAAATTATTACATATGTGAAGATTGGCTACCTTGCTATAAGAAAATTGAAGCTATAATTTCCTCATGGACAAATAGATGGATCCTAAGGAGGGTCACATAATTCTAATTACATCAATTTTGGATAGCAATTTAGTGTATTGGACATCTATAGAAAAATTTGTTAAGAAATCAATAGGCATGTAGATTAAGTAGATTTATTTTAATTGATAATTATTTGTGAGTGTTTGTTGTCTTATTATTATTATGTTATGTTCTTCTTGATCAAGCAAATACCAAAATTTACATGAAGATCACAGAGAAACAAAAGAATACAATATGTAGGCTCTCCAAGCTAGTGCCAAATCCCCACAAGGGGGAACCCATAAAATTTCATCTTCTTATAGAATCAGATCAAAGTGAGATATTCAAGACCCAACATCAAGACCAATACCTCCACAAATGTCCTAAGTCAACCCTCCTTCAATCTTTCTTCTTACTGGTCAAAGTCAACAAAGTCAGTGTTGGTCAAACATCTAAATTTTGGCTAATCCTTGAATTTCCAGGCTCACTGAAATCTTGTCCCTATATTTTTGGGCCTGTAATACCATAGAAGTTTCCTCAAAAACTCACACATGTGGATAAAAAAATGAACTTTCTTTCTCCTCTGACTTCTCTCTTTCTCTCCTTTGACATCCCTGAAATTCTCCTTTGCACAAAAATCGAAGTGGATGATGGACGAACAAATGAGGTTAAATTATTTTGTATATATAGTTGTCCAGATGGTCGAATGGGTGCATGTTGGTGTCTAATTCATTCTTGTGACCATGTTTTGGCTATGCTCGAAGTCTTCGCTTCGTGTGTGCTTGTTGTGTTCGCTATGAAGGCATTTGTCGCACTCACACACAGAGTCACATTCACTGTCACACTCACAAACGAAGTCACATTCATTGTCCCACAAGTGTCGTCACAGTCGATCAACGATCAGTCATGAGTGTTGCGCTTGTCACTTGCACTGTCGGTCAGTCATGTTGAGCATGTGTGTTTGGATGGTTTGAATCCTCTCATCATCAAGTCATGAGAGTGTGTGTTTTCATGATCACCTATGCATTTTTCGATCGTTGACACACTTAGTCATTTTTTGCTGAAGTTATGATGACAAAACTACCCTCTGATAGTCGAACCATAAACTTGCCATCGACTCGATCAATTGTCACCTAAAGCAGCACAAAAGCACTAAGCAAGTATTTACAAGCTACACTGATCGCAATCAATTCAATCAGATCTCATGCTGGCCACCCGGACAGTCGGACCCAATAGCCACCCCACGATTGACTCCCCTCCAAAATTGTGCATAGGATACTAACATTCCTCACTCTGCTGACTAAGGAAATTTCACAGACAGGTCGAATAGACACCAAGTGCCCATCCCTGTCTCCCTCAAAAAAATGTGCAATTTTCCTAGTCGGTCATCTCGAAAGTCGACTAATTGCTCATCCAAGAAATTGCACAGTTTTCATGAGCAGGCCTTCTGCTGCCCAGCAGTCTGCTCAACTCAGAAATTGCGCAGTGATGATTAGTAGGTCGGCCTCCAAACCTCATTGTAGTTCCCCTCTCTAGCAGCAGACTGCTAGTTCCTCCTAGGAATTGTGCAATTTCTGCTGCTAGTGACCCAACATCCAACTTCCAGTTCCCTCTGAGAATTTCATAGTTTTGGCTGCCAATGACCTAGTAGCCAGCTGCTAGTTCCCTCTAGGAATTACATAATTTTGGCTGCCAGGATCCTAGGAAGTTCCTCCCAAAAACTACGCAATCTCTGCCTGTTGACCCTCCTTGCAACCTGACGTGTTCCTCCATAAAATTTCCCAAATTTGGCCTTCCATCCCTTATTTCCCGCTCATTCTAGAAACAGCAAAGATCCTACCTACCTTGTCTTCCTACAACCCAGACTGTCCCTCCCAAAACTTGCGCAATTTTGCCTTCCGGTTGAGCCAGACCTCGCAAACAGTCACTGTCGACTTGGATTTCCCATCTCCATCACTTAGTGACTCTTGTGTAGTTTTCATCAGCAGTGCTCGAAGCCATCACCCCACTTCACAACCTTGCTCCCTCTCCCCGTCACCTGCATCAGAAATGATCATATGTCATGGTAGACTAGGACGTTTTGGATTTGATGTCATCTCGTCATGAGTAACTGCAGGTACAGGTACACCAACAAACATGACGCGACGACGAATGGGATGAACGAAGGGAGAAAATGCAGAAGGACAAGTTCACCGATGAATGAACGAATGATGCATGTGAAGAGATGTTCCTGCGAACAGATGATCATGCAAAGATGTGTTCACGAACAAACAAATGAGCAAACATGCAAGATGTGCTCACAGACAGACAAACGAAAAAACATGCACCTTTTGCTAACAGATGAGCCTGTCAAGCCTTCCAATATGCAAGCAAGGAACAACATGCCAAAGCTTCATCAAGCGAACCAAAGGCCATCGAAGACTCCGCGCACTTTTCCATGTGGAGGTGAAGCTGTGATACACCATGAAGACATCCATCACACAATAGCACTGTAGCTCGACATGCACTCCAGCAGCAGCACGAATGTACCAGCATTGTCATGTCGAGTCATGTAGCCCACATCTCTACTATGGGCTATGTTATAAATCAATGTAATGTAATGTGGAAGTCCAAGAGACCCACTTGTTGCACAAAGAGTCATGTAAAGTCAAAAATTCATGGAAGTCAAACATTCATGAGGGTAGTCGAACAGCCACAAAGGTCAGTTTCACCCTTGGCTATAAACACCCCCTCATTTGTACATGAAGGGATTTTTCACCTCATCTCCTCCCACATAGCCAAGAGAGTATGTGATATTTTCTTTGAGGAGTAAGTAGTGGCTCCAATACCCCCCCACACTCGGGATTAGTGATGTATGGTGTAATGATGTGTCTTGGAACTTTTGCTTCATTTAGAAGCCTGCTAATAGACCAACACGTTTTCACACATGTATTGCAAATGTTGCAAGACTAATATTGAACACCTATAATGCATGTTTCTTTAACATGTGTTGAACACTTGAACTATTTCACTTGTTTTGATACATAATATGTTAATGAAATATGTTGTATATGTTGTTAACACTGTCTCACCCGCGGTGGGTATCTTCCCAAACATCAAACAGACCTTTCACATAAAGCTTGTTGTAACAACTGTGGCACTCATTTAGACTCCTCCATTGAGTGTTGTATGTGTTATCTTACCTTGTGTGTTGTGACTACCGCATTTGTGTGGACTGCTCCTCCAAAAGCAGTGCACGCCTTATTGTGCTATTTGTTCCTAGCCGAGTTGGGATTGTTATCACTCAGTATTTTCTCAAGGTTAAAGAAATAAATCACCGAGGTAACCAAAAACCAACTTTTGGGCATAGGCTTTAGCCAACCTAAGCTCAGAGAGGGCTCTCTCTATATGATTTAGCTTTGTTTTTTGGGATTTTAGGCTAGTTTTGAATGTTCAGGGGGTTTTGATTTGTATTGAAGATTGGGCGGTGGGATCCTTTAAACAGATGGATAGAATGATGTCTCTAGACCATTGGGCTATGGAGGCAATAGAAGGGCAGCAGAACTGGATCAACTCACTAAAGGGAATGTTCAAAGGGAAATATAGCAAAGTAGAGTGCAGGTCTTAGGGCCAAAGGGGTGAAATGGTTTGAATTAAGGTGAGAGAGTAATTAAGAATTTTCAGACCAAGACTTAAACGAGGAACAAAGGGTAATTGGAAACAAAGGGAAATTAATAATCCTTTGCTATACATTATGAAGAGACAACCTAAACTAAGAAGCAATTAAGATTTCCTTAACTTAGATATCAGTAGAAAACATGTATTTGCCTAATTGTTAAAACAGAGTGTATTAAACAAATTCTGAGATAATACTACAGTCATAGCATTCAGATTCACAAATACATTGTGAAAAAACTTTAAGAAAGATAACAACAACGTGAGAAAATACTTGTCTGCACTTCGCTCAACACATGAATCCTTTGAAATATCTTGTCTTTATTCATCAATCCAGCTTGCTAGCTCAATCAATGTTCCAATAGATTTACAGTATTTTGATCAAGAATTCTATAGAAATTTCTAAGAATCCACCCTAAAATACTTCAAATGAAGAAGTATTTATACAAATTCTAAACTGAAATATCTTGAAAAAATATCAATATTGGTTTTACAAATATCTCAAATTATTTTACATTAATAGAACTTAAATAAAGGACACTAAAAACTAATGAATCTATTTGGAACTATATTTATGGATTGAGGGTGATAAATAAGAGAAATTCAAATTTTATAGCAACTCTTAATTGATGATGAGGCTTCCAAGTCACTAACTTCCTCCTTTCTTTGTGCATTTTGCCCCAGAAATTCTACAAAATTAGGGTCCAGGGATACCTTTTTATATCTCAATCTGAGATATATATGTACAAAGTGAAAGAGGTTATTGTATCTAAGTATGTCATTGAGATAAACCTCTTTCGGTTTCCCAAAATTCAGCTCCAACTGTCCATAATATTCTTTGCAAAAAGATGTCAAAAACAGGACTTTGCACAGTCTGAAAAATAGGCTCTGAAGATATGCATTTATCTCCCTTTTTGTAATACCTGTGTAAAAAGTGAGATAGGTTTTTGTATATTGGCCTTTTAGGAACACAAAACTCCTCTTGTTTCACAAAATGCATCTTTGATTGGCCACAATAGTTTCTACAAAATTATGGTTTAAACAGGAAATTTCTGGAAAATGTTCCATTTATGTTCTGATTTCATCTTTTTTCACTTTGATTTTTCAATTTGATACACTTTTACTGATACTCTTTCATCTGATACACTTTTACTTTGATGACTTGCCAATATCCTTTATTTTGTTTTTACCTTTACTGTACATTTTAACTTTTTACTGTGTATTTCAACAGTAAATTATTTAGTTTTTTATATGTATCAGCATATGTTAATGGATATTGATCGACTTTTTGTATGTTTGATCTGTTTGTCTTTTGACTGTATGCTATGTCTAGTTCCTTTGTTTAATAGTTAATATCTCTATGTGAATGATTTCTTTCTATGTTCTGTGTATAACTGTTTTCTTCTTCTAAATGAAGGTTCTTAAATAGATTTCCTTTCAAGTCTTGGAGTAAACAAGTTTTGTGACTAGTATCAAAACTGTTTATCCAAGCTCTGGTCTTCTACTAATTACCTGCAAAATACAACAATCATTAAGAAAACATAGGTTGGCAGGAAAGGCAAGTGATGGCTTTATTGCACAGGGATGTCTGAGGAAGGAGTCGTGGCAATGTTTTGAAAGTAATCGGAGGTCGAATTGTGTTGCAGAGGTTTAGGGTGGCACCGGAAGGGTTTGATAGGTTTTACTGTGAAACGGGGTAAAACGAATGAAAATGAGGGTTTTCAGGGTTTTAACGGGCAACTTTTTAAATTTGGCGCGGGATTAGTTAAGTGAATAGTGATGATCTTGTCTTATGTGGGGAGGCGGTTTTCCAAGCCATTACACTGCTTTTGTGGCGAAGGTGGTATTGAGGAGGGGTCACCTGATCTACCTTCGCACCTGGCACGTAGCATTTGGGGTTCGGGGGAAAACCACTTTATCGGGCAGGTAACCATCGACCGTCAGGCGCAACCGATATGGCTGTGGATCTTCGGATTTGGGCACTGCCAATCGGATAGCAGTGGGGTGGTGAAATAGCACGGACGAGATGGGGAAAATGTTTAGGGGCTTGAGGCTTTAATCACAAGTGGTTTGTGATTAATTATAGGTTAAATATGGGATTAAATTGATCGGAAGGGTTTTAATGAAGTGCGACCATGGGTTTAAACATAGGGATTTTCTTAACTTTACCAAGGGTTGGTGAGTTAAGAGGGGTTCATCGAGGAGGTATGAAATAGAGGGTAAAACTATAGTTTATAATTAAACTATGGGTTGGGATATTATATATGGAGGATTTATTTAATATGGGAAAAAGGTATATTGGGGAGGTAATACATTAAGTTAGCATGTTAATATGAAATGAATGTTCGGGAATGTAAAATACACTAGGCATAGTGTAAAATAATATTTTTAGGTGCAATTTGTTCATTGTGATGCCCCACATAATCATTTAACACTTCTACTTAGGATAAAGCCTTTTTGTGGGTATTTTGAATGAAATGGAATTTAACATGGAGTTGTTTACTTTTCATAGGCAAATGGAGTTTAACCTTAGGAAAAGGGGTTTTGTTAGGCAAATGAAGGGGGATGAATTTTATGAAGGGGATTCTAACACTTGATGTCCATAAGTCATTAAGCCGAGGGCCCGGTCCCACCAAAAGTCAGAGAAATGCTCTGAGCCTCTTTGACTTGAAGGAATAAAAGTACTAGAACATGCTTGTGGGTAGGAAATTAGTAAGTATAGGGGAAAAAATGATTGAGGGGGAGTTAATTAAATTAACTTGTAAACCTTTTCTTTTTCCTTCATAACTGATCATACATGTTGAAATATGCATCTAAGCATGATGCATGTGTTTTGATCCAATTAACTTTGTAGTTCAGCAACCATTTCTTCTACTTACCCATCTCTTACCCTAACATGTTTTCTTCATTTCTTTGGGTGCATTTTAGGCTAGAAAACCCTTATCATCTATTTTTATTTTATAAAAAAAACTATCTATTCCTAACTTTGTATCATCGAAGGGCTCAGAATAAGCTTATGAGCTCCTTTTATTTTCTCTACCTATGTTGAAAATGCAACAAGATGATGGAGCTTAGTGAAAAGAAGTCGCCTTCACTAAGTGGTCCCGCAGGCTATTTTTGGCGCAAAGTCTATTTTTAGACTATGTCTATTTTTAGACATATGGATCTTTTCTATGAGTTTCAGGATGCTATTTGTGGATGATTGGTCATGTTGGTAAAAATAGATGGACTTCTATTTTTAGACATATGGGCGGAGTCTATTTTTAGACTGCCAGTCTAAAAATAGAACAG
>APFE030231041.1:0-38526 GCA_000404065.3 Pinus taeda
GTTGTAAGCATATTTCAGTATTTTCCATTAATGAAATGAAGTATTATTTCCACTGCATCTTTGTGTATATGGTTATCTCTGTATTTTATTGTGTTCCTGTTTAAATCTGGATCAATTAATGAGGTAGTTTCTTATATTTTTTGTATAAATGGGAGAGCCTTCTCCTTTCAAAGGCATGTGTAAAGTTGGGGAAATGCTCATGTTTTGAATATAGAATTTGGATTTGGCACCATGCTCATGAGTGATGTTCACCTTGATTTGGTTATGCTTGCATTTGGAGCCTCTCAACTTGCCATCTCTCATGTTTTTGGATTGGCCACCTACAATGTGTGAGATTTATTTTTTTTCATATATTAAGATTTATTATTTTCATAGATTAAGATTTAGTTATTTAATATCTTTTCCTGTGTGTGACGTTAAGAGTGATTGTTTTTATTTTCTTTCGACCTAGAAGTTAAGAATAATTGTTTTTATTTGCTTTCATATCTTTTCTTGTGTGAGAGGTTAAGAGTGATTGTTTTTATTTGCTTTCTACCTAGAAGTTAAGAGCATTTGTTTTTATTTGCTTTCATATCTTTTCCTATGTGAGAGGTTAAGAATGATTGTTTTTGCTTTCATTTCTAAAAGAGTGGTGTGCTTTTCAATTCCTACAAGATTTAAAGATTAAGATTTCAATTCTGCGCACTGTACTATAATTTCTTTTGAGTTGATTGTTGAATTAGACTAGGTGAATTTGGTTTGTCATTATTTGGTTTTGTAGTTAGATTGAGCTAAATTGAAAGTTAATTTTTAGCATATATAGTGCAGCATGCTTCGCAAGTTTTACGAAACCCCTGGGTTGACAATTAAATGATAGGTAATTAATTTGCCTCAACATTTTGGCGTTGTTGCCAGGAAAGTGTGCATAGGAACTAAATTTCAGTCTAGAGTTCATTTTTCCAAAAAAAAAAAAAAAAGATACATGATTAAAGCATGTATATGCATGAATCATTAGCTGCATATCATAATTCATATATATATATATATATAGAGAGAGAGAGAGAGAGAGAGAGAGAGAGAGAGAGAGAGAGAATTTTGATATTAACCATTTATGGACAAAGGATCTAGAGTGCAGATCAAACATTCTTTGGAGCACAAAGACTATATTAAGGAATGCTATCGAAACACGACTGCGCCACAACATTCATCTGTTCTTCAAGAGATCTTTGCGGCAAACCAATGATTTCTCATGTCCTGATACACAATCAGGTACATTTCGCAAATTTGTATATGAACATTGTAGAAAGTCTAATATGTAAATGCCTCCATTAGAAACATTCATATACTTAAAACAAAAACAAAAAAAATCATGTTTTGATTTTATAATATATATATATATAATATATATATAATTATATATATATATATATATATAATATATATATATATATATATATTATATATATATATATATATATTATATATATAATATATATATAGTAGATAGATAATAGATAGATAGATAGATTATATATAATATATATATTATTGTTTTGAATAAGGTAAATGTAAATTTTTAAATAAAAATGTAAATTCTTTTTTTAAGAAGAATTGACAAATTGATAACTGGCTCTCGTGCGACCAGTAAAAAAATAAAAATGCATTAGCTTAAAAATAAAAAATCTAAAATTCATCATTAAAAAAAAATTGATCTTGCTTTAAATTGCTGCATATCTATTCCATTTTTGAAGAGCTACAGAAACGACTCATTTTTGTAGTCAAACCTAATTTAATTCCAGCGCATCCATCATCATCCAATAATCCCAGATCTTTCCCAAAGTGAACTCCTTGCCTTAAGGATCTCTTCTTCCCATGGCTTTAGAATAAAAAACACTGGATCTCTTGTCAAATAAGCGATTAACGAGAGATATGCCTGAAGAAAAAAAAATATCGACTCTACCATAATCAAGAATTGAAAAATTGATAATGCAAATATCAGATTGCACAAATGACTAAAGGGTTTCTTCTTGGGTATGAATAAAAAAAGGGATGTGATGGACGTGTTGTAGCTGAATCCAATTAATCATTAAAATGATGTAGGCACGCTCCATTCACAACCTGTTTAGTGTTGGCAATAAATCGTTGAACACTGAGTTTAAGAATCTTACAGCTAAGATTGTGCACATTCAAAAAAAAATGATGCGGTTCTGTTGGATTTCCATCATGGCAATGTTGTTGATAAAATTCGATTCTCCTGAATTAAAAAGATTCCCACTCATCCTCATCGTTCTGCACAAAATCCCAGAGATTGTGTAAGTTGTTAATTTTCAATTCATTGTATTGCATCACTGAATAAAAAAAAATGTATATCGTGTCATCAGCCTCTCTTATACAAAGACTCAAGAATAACAGTGGAGTTGCAGATCAAATCGTGCCCAGAAGAAATCCAGAGAAGCTTGAGATTGAAAATTTCCTCGTAGGGGAAGCAACAATTGTGAAGGTAGTGTTGGGTACAAGTGGTGTTGCATACATCTTGTACATGTGGTGTTGTTGCACATATGGTATTGTGTACATGTTGTGTTGAGCATATGTGCTATTGTATTATGGGTATTGTGTACTCGTTGCATTGTGACATGTGTATTCATTGTGTTGTACTTTTTATACGTATATGTGTTATGTTATACATTGGGTGTAGGGGTATGTGTTGTGTTGTACATCGGGTGTAGGTGTATGTATGTGTTGTATGTTAGTTGTAGGTATATATATTATGTGGTGTTGTATGTCATGTGTGGTTGCATGCATGTGGTGTACACTATGTGTATGTGTACGTGATTGAAGAGAATAAAAGGCATTGGGTGCTTGTCGGGTGTGGCAACTGATCCGATGTGTATATGGAATGGACAAGAACAAAGGTAGAAGCAAAGAACCAATTAAAAGATAAGTATCAATATTATATTTTAGCTTTTGATTATGCATGTGATCTATGCCTCTGATTTATGACGAATGCATTTGATCTATGACTTTGATTCATGATGGTTGCATGTAATCTATGACTCTGATTTATGACAGTTCATGTATTATATGATTTTTATTTATGATTGTTGAGTTTTGAGTTAATCGGATGTGATATGTTTATACATGATTATTTGATCAAAGAGTTAGTTTGACTTGTTATGATAGGAGTAAACAAAATTGCAGGTGTAACTTATTGATGGGTCATCAATGAGGTATGACTTGAATTTATTTCAATTTATTTTAATATATTGGAAATTATGTGCTTGGTACAAGAAATCATGGAAAATTCTTGGTTTGGGTGGTTGGAATTGGTTGCCAGATTATGTTAGCAACAACAGTGAAAGGAAATGGAATATGCAACAGTGTGCTAGTAAAGAATTCAGGAGCAGCGCCATTGTGGGACACTAGCACCCAATAGTGTCTATTGATTAGCATAATCATGATATGATCGATATGATGGTTTTGAGGTAGGGATATGCCTTGGTTTTTTACTTTTCGATGCAAGGAAACCTTGCCAAGGGAGGGATCACCCGAGGGACTGTGTAGCAGAGAAGGGGTCTGTAGAATTTGGAAGGTGTGTGGTTGCACAAAAGGGGATGACCGGATTACCCAAGGGACTGTGTACCAGAGAAGGGAATGTCGAAGAATACATTAATTTGGTCATTAGCATTTCCATATGTAATCATAAGCACATTGGGAGTGCACCCTGGAACAATGAGCTAGTAACTGTTCACTGAGAGGAAAAGTGGCACATGATTGTTGCTCTCAATATTGGATGCAGGTTTGACATTGGCATTGGATTTTTGACATCTTGATAAGGAGGTAAATCTTAGTACTACTTTGAGGATGGAGGTATGAGTCTCTAGATTCCCTTGTTGTTGATGCAGGAATCGTATCCTTTCATTTGCTAGCTGAGAAAATGTGCATATGTGTCTACATGTATATTATTGTAAATACTATATCGAGTTGTGTTTATAAAGATCCATAAACGTATGATTATTTTCTAGTTGAAGCAAATGTGTGTGAGAGTATATGTGGTTGTTATTGTAAAATCATAATGAATTGTGTTATAAAGCTCTATTAAGCAGTATGTTTGTCATGTTTTCAACAATTGGTTATTGTAAATATGGAAATGAGTTGTGTTATATATCTCCATAAATAGTATATTTTTACTGGTTTATGTGTCATTGAACACCGAGGATGGTGTTCCCCTAAGGTGGAGGGTTTTGTAACAGCCCTTGGTTGAATTTCCATGTTAAAAAAATATAAGACTAAGGTCATAGGACACATATTCCAAGGTGAATGGTGGGAAAAACATCGTAGTGGGTGTCACTTTCAGTTAATTAATGGCTATGGAAATTGGCAAAGGAAAAGAGGCATTGAATGGAATTTTATTTACGGAAATAACGGAAAATAGGAGAAAAGGGAGGTGAAAGGTCAAATATTTGCATGAGAAGGAAATTAAAGGAAAATGAATAAATTAGAGGCCTCAATGATAAAAAGGCTTATGAGAATCAGTTCATGGCTTTTTTCAGTGTTAGATTTTCCTAGTTGAGGCTTTTGTCAGTTTTAGTCTGGAGCTCTCTCTCTATTCTCTCATTCTCTCACACTTAGAGCATTATTGGAACATGCTTGGAGCATTATAGCCTCACTTGGATTTGGACTAATAAGGAAAAGGAAAGCAAGAGAGTGTAATGGAACAAGTGAATCAATGGTTACAGTTGGATTTCTTTGCAGGTATCGAGTTGTATGTATGGTTTCCTTGCTATTTTTGGCATGCATGGTACATGTCTGTGGTTATTTGGTTATGATTTGTCATTGTCATGGAGGATTTCCTGGATTGAAAGTAGTTTTTCCTAGCCTTTTGATTTCCTGGATAGCCATGGTGTTATGCATTTTCCCATTTGTTTTTTGATTGGTACTCATGTTCCTTATGGTTGTGGGTTGAGTTACTAGTTCCTGGAGCCTTGGTTGGACAAACACTCTGGAATCCCTAGAACAACTTGGGTTTAGTTACTAGTCCTAAAAGACTTGGTTGGACAAATGCTCTGGAGCCCTTGGTGGGCTGAGTTACTAGTCCTAGAGCCTTGGTTGGAAAAACGATCTCGAGCCCTGCGACAACTGTGAGTTGAGTTACTAGTCCTGGAGTTAGGTTGGAATAAACGCTCTAAAGCCTTGGAGAACTTGGGTAGAGACCGATTTTGTTGGTGGTAGTGATGTATGATCATGCATTGGAATCATTATTTGAGGGTTGAGGTGGATTTTCCTCTAGAAGCCCTAGTTTTGTTTTGGTTGGTTTATTCCACGAGATCGCATATTTAGACTTGGAATATGGCATGGGAGTGATTGGATGAAATAAATATTTGGTTTAACCCAATCTATGGTTGGGTGGTACGTGGAAGTCCCTGATTTGGGTGATATTTTCATATGTTAATAAGAGGTATTTTCTATTTTGACCTATGAGCATATGTATTTATTATGATGGTGATATTATGGTTGAGTTTCCATGGGTTATATGCTTGTTATTTGTTGGTTATATGTTGGTTATTTGATGTATATTACTTATGGCTCTTGACATGTTTTGATGAATGTATGAATGGTTGATGAATGCATGGACTAACAAATTTTATTATAGCTATTATGATAGGGTATTAGACCTTCTTGGTGAATCTCAAATAAGTTTCAAACCCCTATGTTTAATTATGCATTCATGAACTATAGATTACATGTCTACCATATGTTTTACAAAATGTTTTTCATGGTTAGGATTGGTT
This sequence comes from Pinus taeda, assembly GCA_000404065.3. Classification (NCBI taxonomy): domain Eukaryota; kingdom Viridiplantae; phylum Streptophyta; class Pinopsida; order Pinales; family Pinaceae; genus Pinus; species Pinus taeda. The sequence goes on from APFE030231041.1 coordinate 5,769, forward strand.
AGATCAAGTCCTTCATCAATTTTTGTGTTAGAGGCTTTTTCTTTGTGTCATTTATTGTTTTGGAAAGTTTCATAAAGTTTTGGGTAGTGATATGGAGTCTAGCCCTAAAAAGGTGTCACAAATTTCACAGTGGCAGGCACAAAACTACGAATTTGGGACTGTAGTCGCTAGCTTGCAAACTTATGAATATGACATGAGGCCTAAAGTCACATGGATGTAGGATTATGCATGTGACTAGGATTCTAGGTCAGTGAAAAATTAATCGGATTTAGGGTTTGCGCACCTGGAGGGGTGGTTTAGCTCTTGGGGGTTCTATAGCTCCTATGGTAGGTCATTAAAGTTTTGGTTTGTCGATTCCACTTCCTTAACTATACTTAGGAGGTTGAGTGATATCATAATAACTCTTCGTCACATGTTTACCCCAGTATACCAATGAACTTGGGTAAATGTGGGAGGAGGGCAATACTATTTTCTTCTCTATGTACTCAAGATCCAAGCTCTTCAAGCTTTTGGGAGGCTCAATTCATGGTGAAATAGGTTAAGGAATTGCATATATCTCATCATCTGATAGTAGAAGATCCATAGAGTAAGTTACTTCAGGAAGAAGTGGAGTGAAGTTCACAAGAAATAGAGAAATGTTACCTCATTGTTGAGACCCAATTGTGTGATGCAGTAAGGTCAAATCTTCATAAGGTTGTTGCACACGTCAAAATTATTCTGAGCTTTTGTTGCATTAAATAAAAAATTTCCTGCAAATATCATGTCGCATAAAATCACATCTTCAATTTTCAATTGTGCCTAGATGAAATCTCTAGCTAAAATAGAAGGTAACCAAAAACCCAAATTTCTAAAAATACAAGTGAACTAGCACTTATGAGGGTACAAAATGTTGAACATAAAGCTACTGGTAAAAGCTATTAATTCATTGTTGATGGAAAATCATTATTACGTAGGTGTAAGCATAGGTACAGACAATTTACAATTCATTATTTTCAACAATAAAATTAATCTAGGAATCCTTCAGTGTATCATGGTAACTTTTTGTTCAATATTTCATATTTTGATGAGTGCCAATTATCTTGAGAGATAATAGAACGAAGCAATTTACAATGGTTGGTGAATGTTGCATGTGTCTATGAGTTTTCTCTTTGCATCAACATTTTTGAATTTTCCAGTAAAACAATCTTAGCACTTCCGTTACTAAGTACAAAATGATGAAGATTAAGCTACCAACATAAATTATTAATTCACTGTTGATGGAAAATGCAGGTGTGAGGAGGTGGAGACAAATTAGGGTTCATTATTTTCAATAATAAATTTTAAAATGGAATCCTTTAGTGTATCACGATAACTTTTTGTTTAGTATTTTGTATTTTTGTTAGAACCAATTCTCATCAATGTTAATGAAGCTAGGTTTCCGGTACCTTGCATATGATTTTCCTTGTTACTGATAAACTAACATGGGTTAGAAATTCCATTTAGGCTCAATTGGAAGCCAAGGATGTACCTTCCAAGAAATCATGAATGTGAAATATAGTCGACGCTTCAACAATTACGATCTTTGCTTTTGTATACGATGATTATTCTTAATTCTTGAAGCATTTTTTTCTTTTTTCTTTTCAACATTTGATGATTCCGGTTTTTTTATTGTGTTACCATGACTTAATCTAATTCCTAGTTACAGTGTATCGAATGTGGATCCCCTTCCTTGTCATGTCAGAGAGAGATACAAAAAATGAAAAAGTGTTATGTGGAACGTGTGAAAGTGCAGGTGTATATTCCACATCTTCCTCCCTCCATACATATTCTCCACTTTGCACATTTCTTTTGCACACTTCCATCTTGCACAACACATCTTCTATACATTCATGAATTTTTATTAATGGGATTAAATCTAAATTTTATTTAGAGGTAAGCAGTGTTGAGCAGGTCAATAATAGATCATGTAATTCTAAAAAATGATGAAATATTATATGGTTTAAAGATAATATAATGAAGCAATTTGCAATGATTGGTGAATTCTACATGCATCTCTTAGGCTTGTTATTTCAAAGAAATTGTGATGTTTGTTTCTCTTTGCATTGGCACTTCCGAATATTCTAGTGTGTGTGATCTCAACATTTTTGTTACCAAAATCAGATAATCATTATGGTTCTTCAAAGTTCCACCCCAACTCTTTTCATTTTGCAACTAAATCCCTATGTTTCAAGAAATTTGTTATCATGTGTATAGAATATCTAATGAAACAAGACAAAATCAGCACAATTGGCTTGAATGTGTTGTGATGACCAAATTTGCACCTTAGTTTTCAAAATTGCATGTCATGTTATTCATAAATCAAATTTGGGGAAACTGCTTTGTATTATGATACAAAATAGAGAGATCTAACATTGAAATAGTGACGGGGACTCTCCCAGCCCTCAAGTTGCTTTGTAGTAGAGGTCGTTGACCATGCCTTTGTACAATATTTATTTGCAATTTTCCTTGCACACTTTTCAACTTAGATTTAATATTAACAACCTACACACTAAATTTCATGATCATAAATAATTCATATTTATTTTAGTTTGTAAATTTCTATAAATTAAGTACATATGTCGACGATATTAAAGTAGAAGAAAAGTACGAAGTAAATGAATGACATGGTTTTGGAATTTTGAGGTTTATTTCCACCCCTTCTTGCAAATGTCAACTTTGGTATCTTCAATTGGTATTTATTGAGAATGTCTTATATAACAAATTTCACATGGGAAATAGTAACAACTTGTGATTATATAGGGAATGGAGAAGCCTATAGTTAAATTACATTGAGAACGTTATTGATTGAGAGAGTATTTTTAAGTACAAAGTGGAAATGGCTAGCATAGGAAGGAAAGAAGATATTTGTACTGATACGATTAACTCACTTGCCCGAATCAATGAGAATTTTTGCTGCTTGATTGTGTATGGGAAGTATGTGAACCTACCAATGGTAGAGAAGAACAATAATAAGATTTGGACTAGAGGATTGGTGAATGTTGCATGTGTTCTAGAAGTCTTTGATTTTAAAGAAATTGTTTATTTGTGTGAAAACGATTTTAATTCAAGAACAAGAACAATTATTCTACCAACGAATAAGATTCCTTTGAATCCCAAGGAATTCAGATGGATATTCAAGCTATTGGCACCAAATAGGTGCTTAAAATTGTCCAAAGTAGATAGTTTTCTGGAGTCACAAGCAGGCGAGAGTAACATTATTCAATAATTCACTTCCCCAACTTCCTAAGTTCCTTTTGATCTTTCCCTTTTAGATATTAATTTGTTTAGACATCCATTTAGGGATTTCTATTGGCTTCGTTCCCACATGATGGGTTGAGAAACTATAGCGAATGTCCCAAAATCCATTCTCTATATGTTTTATCACTCATACAAAAAATATTGTCTATTTGACTGGGTTAATCTCATTTCCAATTAATTATCTTTTCAGTTAGTCAATTTTTCCAAGAGAAATAAATTCTTTATGATGGCGACTTGATAAAAATCCTCTTCTCCAGCTATGCCTTTCATGACTAACACTATAAACCTAAATTCAATCCCAATGAAGAACCAATGTAGTTATGGTATACCATATTGTGGAAGAACAAATATTCTTTAATTTTTTTCCAATACAAGATGTCTTTGTAAAGCAAGTCAATTACATGATAATTGGACAAGGGCCCCGTCGAATATCTATGCAAGCCCAAGATTTCGTATGCAGAAAAGGGTGCTTGAAGAAAGAGAAAGTAATATGGTAATCTAAATTTACGGATTTAAAAGTAAGCCATTATTGCTACCAAAATTTGTTATCAACAAATATTTTTTTGTTGAAGTTTGTAGCAATACCAGGATTAGCTAGTGATAATTTTTTTTGTTGACTAACGGAATCAAAAACGGCAGTGTTATCGTACTTGCATTACACGGGGTCGAATCCCACTGGTTTCCACTATAACCTCTAGGAGGAACCGCCCAGCCCACAAGAATAGCCCTCCGGTAAGATGAGACTCGAACTTGTGACCTACATAGCGGCACGAACGACTTAACAGATCATTTGCTGGCCATGAGACCAAACCTCTGTGGGAAATTAGCTAGTGATATTTGAACACAAAAAGAAAAATCAATTTATTTCTTTCCATTTACTATTGGATAAGTCTCTTTGAATACAGTGGCTCACATTGTACAGCTTGTAGATTCTTTATATTCTTTTAACTTAAGTGAAGTTGAAGCCCTTGAAGGATTTAATCCAATAGACCTATTTACTGCACACCTAGGTATTGTTAGGTATGGGAATTGTTTTACAAAAATTACAAAGCAAAGAGAGGAGAGTCAAAGTGTACAAACCAAAAATCAAGAGCTAGTAATGGATATTGAATAAGCTGTTGAAGAATTTAGCGTCAACATGAAAGGAAAATACAAGCAAAGAGGTACAATTCCTATGCTAATCCGAGTTCATCTTCTAGTCAAAGGAAGAGGAAGGCTACTGCAAGTGGAAAACTAGTTCATGGTGGGCTATCAAGTGGCAGATATGATGAATAACCCCCTTGAAGATTCACTCCAGAGGGAGCGCACACCACTGAATTAGCCAAATCCAAAAGCTCCCCCAAAACAAGAAGAATTGAAGAAGGTATGGATGTGAAAATTGACAATGCTATACCACTTGATTGGGTTAATGCTTTTTTAGCAGAAAATCATAAAATAATGTAGCAAAATTCTAAAAACGTCACTATTATCGATGACCACACTGTTACATTGAAAAATGCAAACTATGACAAGGGCAATAAAAAATTGAGAATTGAAAAAGTAAATGTTCATAATAAAAAAGTTATTTATCAAGTAGAAATGGATGTTGATGTGTCTAGGGTTCGAGCCACATGGCTCATAAAATTGCATCAATCTATTGGTGATGCACTTGCATAGTCTATTAGCGAATAGGAAGCATAAAACGTGAGATTGAAAGAAAGAATTAAAGAGATAGAAGATGCTCTAAATTTGGGTCCTTTGTAAATGACTCCACTGGAAATATAGGCACCACCATTGGTAATTTTTACCTCTGGTACACCCCGTGTATTTAATAAACCCATCAAACTCCTTAATGCAATGAAATCATATATTATCAGTAATATTGTCTAAAAGATAGGAAATCATTGAACATGCATGGAAAATAGTTTCCAATCTACAACATTTAATATCGATAATTAAGTCATTTTTTGAGGGGGTGAAAAGTGATCTTAAGGTAAACAAGCATTTCGTAGACAATGACTTACTTATTTTTATTCAGAGGCTTGATTTTACTCTTCGTTATAGAGAAAAAAAAAACAAGGACTCCCAAATGTTAATCAAATGAAGAAGGTTAAAACTTGATGCTATGAGAGAATCAAGACAAAAGAGAACATTGTTTATGAATGTGATACCATAAATAGTGGAAGATTTGATTCCTTTTTCAAGGAAGTAGATATTTTTCGATATCTAAACGATCTACACATCACAAGAAACTCTGGATGAATTTCAAGAGAGATGCTAATGGTTGAATTTGAGAAGTTTAAATAGTCAAAGGAAACAGAGTTTGATAGTATGATTGATTTACTATAGAGGAAATTTACAAATGGCTAGTTACTTTTGTTATTGTTAATGAAAAGAAGTCTGTCTTGGTTGCATAATTACAAGAAGAGGATAGGGAAATGGAGGAGTAGATATTTAATCAACATGTCAAAAGGGAAATTGTAGTCTCTACGATGAAAGATTTCATTCAAACTAAAGTGCAAAAATTCCATCAAGAAATCATGAATTCGAAAGACAACTAACAGTGAAACAATCACGGTCTTTTCTTTCACATATTGTGAGTGTTCTTAAATATTGGGATGTTCATTTTCCTATTTACTAGTGTTTAATTATTCGGGTTTTGTTGATTATGTTATCATAAACTAAGCTAATTCTTGGATGCAGTTTCTTATTTTTCCTTTCAAGTAACTTTTTCAAATTACGGTTCAAGAGAGCTCAATCCTAGTCCCCATTGGGACGAATGCATTTATTTTTGTTACTAAGTATCATGATTTTGATAAGTGCTTTAGTCACCAAACATTATTATTTGCACCAAAAACATTTAAAATAGTTTAACATCTAAATGTAAGTTCAGTTACATAATGCTTTCCATCCGCACATGCCTTCCTTTCCCCATATGCCTTTGTTTCAACTATGAATCATTTGTTATGTGTACTTAATTTATTAAAGAACACCTATTGCTGTTTTTTGGAAAGTAGGGGCAAATAGTTAAAGAGAGAACATGCCAGAATCACATAGTGAATGATTTGTTGAGTTGAGGTATCAGAAGATTCTCATCAAGCAACCTCTTGGATAGAAAAATATTTATCACTGTAAATCAAGGGTTGTGAAGTTTGTATTCAATTATAGTTCCAGTTCTAAGTTTGTTCACCAATTTTGTGAAGAAATCTGAGATAATGTTTTGCATAAGATCTTGTATAGGTATAAATTCTATGGCATTGTCTAAAAACATTAATTGAACATAAGTTTTCAAGGATATGCTTTGAGCTCTTATATTACAACTAATGATTTGTAACTAATCACAATGAAAAAGAACGTTTCACAACAATTTTTGTTCTCAGATATTGGTTCCATCTATAGTATTTATTTTAATCATAGCTGTAATGATTGACATTTGAATATGGATGTATTCCTTATTACTATAACTGTGTTAGTTACTGTTCAAGACTTCTCAAGCACAAAGACTAATTATTTTGTTCTAATTTTGAGTGTATTCACCAATTTTGTGAAAATTTTTGAAATAATGTTTTGCGTAATTTGATGTGCCTTGAGATTTTATATTATATCTAATGTGTCTCGTTATTGATTAGAATGAAAATGAGTGTTCAATGGCAGTTTTTGATCCCAAATATGTTTTCCATCTATTGTATTTATTTTAATCATGGTTATATATGATTGACATTTGAATTTGGATACAATTCTTGTTACCGTAATTGTGTTGGTTATTGTTCAAGAGTTCTCAACCATAAAGAATGATCAGTTTGTTCCAGTTATGAGTCTATTCACCAATTTTGTAGAGAATCCTGAGATAATGTTTTCCATAAGATTTTGAGGATATACTTTGAGATTTTATATTATATCTAATGTTTTGTTATTGATCATAATGAAAATGAATGTTTGACACTAGTTTTGGATCTCATATATATGTTATATATGTAGTATTTATTTTAACCATAGCTATGATGATTAGCATTTGAATCTGGATACAATTCTTGTTACCGTAATTACGTTGTTTATTATTCAATACTTCTCAAGCACAAAGATTGATTACTTTGTTCCAATTTTTAGTTTGTTCACCAATTTTGTGAAAAGTTCTGAGATAATGTTATCCATAAGTTTTTGAGGATATGCTTCGATCTTTTATATTATATCTAATGTTTTGTTATTGATTAGAATGGTCTAAATTTTTGTAATTAACTAATGTCAATTTAAACTGAATTTACTACTTTTGGGTCTATATTTGTGTTGCATGGATCAATTAGGTGTAAGACTAAATTCCTCTATGCTTCTACAATTACGAAAGGGGTAAAATAATGGTTATTCCTTTAAGTTGACACATGTCTTACCTATGTACATTTTTTATTTCTACATGAACTTTAGCTTGTCACATTACTTGCTTCCACATAGTATTTGGCTCAGCACATTCTTGTGTGGCATAACTCTTTCCCTCTACCAAACATGCTCCCTTTTGCATGTCCACAAACTTCTTTGGTGCATCTATATCCCATAGAGAACTTGTTCCTCATAAGCACAAATTTTTCACTTCCGTACACATTCTTCGCTTCACACATTTGTTTCATACATTTTCATCATGCACAACACTCGTACTGAACTCATTTATAAATTTATTTTCTCCATATTGGTTCCAATTTTTGCAAACCTCTGAAACTTATATTTTTTCCTTTGCATATGCAATATGCGTTGTTCGCATATGTGATTTAGCTCTGTACACATATTGGTTTGATATTCTTTAACTCATATATGCCTTAAATTTGCACATGTCTTATTGCATACATCCCTTACTTGAGAAATGATTGCAATAATATTTTCATTTTGTAGGGCACAAGAGATTCTCTAGGTGGTTGGGTCAATAATCAAAGACATTTATGTAAATATTTAGTCAAACTCCAAGCAATCTTGCTGGACATGTGGAAGGTGTAGATGTCTCTTCCACTTTTTCACATTGGTGCACATTTTCTCCTCCGCACAACCTTTAACTTATAGATGTGTTAGCTCTACACATGCCTTATTGTGCACATCCCTTTCACCAATGTTAGTGTTAATAAGTTTTTTTCAAGCAAAGGTACTTGCAACATAAGCCCATATAAATTGTCAAATTAATAATACTATCATTGTTTACTTTGTTTATATATAAATGGCATTGGAAATTTAAATATCGTCATTCGTAGGCATTTCTGCCTCCGCACACTTGTTGTATATATCACTATGCCATGTTTATTTTCCCATGTTTGATCGAGATCAGTTGCAATAAGTGTTATGCGGAAGGTGAAAATATCACTTTTGCATGTCCCTCCTTCCATACACATCCACACTTCCGCACCTCTACACACATTCACCCTATGTATACTTTTTTGCACATCTTCATCCTCCACAAAAAATAAAACTTTTAAGATTAAAACTTCCAATTAGTGTAACATAGAAGCATTATTGTAAAGAATTGGTTACATATATCCTTCAACTAGGTCTAATATAGTTAATCATTAGATGTTCCAATAGTATGGATATATTTCTCTTGAGCCTTGGAAAATTATTTGAGGCAACAATTTATCACCGCATAAATTATCTATTATATTTGATTATCCTATTCATGGTTAAACTATATAAGTAAAGTTATTGGATAGGAAACTCACTATTTTTATAATCAAATATATAGATTCATGAAACTTGACAACATTTTTATTATCATTTTCTTTAGTGGAGAATCCACTTTGTTCTCACATTTAAGAGTATTAAGAAATGTACTCACCTTTGATTCTTGGTCATCATGAAATAACACATTTTTCTTCAAAAAAAAAAAATACTAGGCCATAAACTATAAAAACACAAAATGCATTCACATGATCAAATTATGGAATAAAATTGTTTGTTTCATGTGAAGGAAGAGGATTTAGTCCTAACAAGTTATAAATTGTAACTTAAAAGATTTATTCCTTTTAAAGTCTTTATCTCGCATATTCCTAGCACTATGATAAGCATATCCTTTGCTGATTAATCTCATCAATCAATGAGTAACAAGCATAACACTAATTATTGTTATATACATCGAAATCCAATCTAAGCTGAAGCAGTGTGTTATGCAGTTACACTACAAAATAGTAATTCAATGTACGTCTCTTCACACTAAATGAATTATTGTTTGAATTTTTGATATTGTAATATGTTTGCAAAAATTCAAATGATTTTTATTATTTTTATTTTAATGGTTCAAAATATGTATTTTTTAATCAAAGGTAAAAAGGTTACAAGTTTCTAGTGTGTGGAATAAAGGATGTGTGGAATAAAGGATGTGTGGAAGAGGGGTACATGAGGGAGAACTTTTATTCCCCCACTTCCGCACCTCTACACACATTCCCTCTCCATACACTTCTTTCATACACCTCCATCGTGTACAAAACTTCTTCTGCATACTCATGAACTCTTTTTAATACGATGCATGAAAAAACACAATGAATAAAACCAGTAGAATTCAAAGTACAAACTGAAGTTAAATAAAAACTGCAAAGCGTCAATTTCCACGATATTTTACACAGGAAAAATGTCACACAAACCTAATAAATCTCTTGCGATGTGGACTAAAGTATATTAAAAAATTAATTAAGGCTTAATTATACGATTAACAAATGCTACACTATTCGTAAATGTAAATATAGTTCTTAAATGTATGTACAAATAATACAAAAGATGTGATACTACAACAGGTACTTAATTGACGTGTAATCATGACATCGTTCAAGTGCTTAATAGCATTTACTGTGATGCATCATGTAATGATTATTGGTTGTAAACAAATCAAGAAGGTGTAGAGGACTTTGCACCCAATATGAAAAAAATAATTAAGGCTTAGTCCTACTATTAACAAAAGCTCCATTATCGGTAATGTAACACATGTCAACATTTATTTTGTAGATCAACGCACACTTAGGACATTTTTCAAATGCTTAATAACATTTACTCTGAAACATTGTGTAATAATTATTGATTGTAAACAAATCAAAAAAATTGCATGCATCCATGTTATAAAATAGTCTTTTCAACATTTATTCAGTGATTGACGCATAATCAAGTTATCTTTCTAGTGCTAATGACATTTACTAGTTGTAAAAAACTGAAGAAGGTGCAAAGGGCTCTCCATCTAGTATCCATCATAAGAAATTGAAAGGATGTTGATGGGACTAGCCTTGATCACTTACGTCTTATCATTTATGGGATGATTTCATGGATGATTTTATCTGTTAATTGACTTTATGGCATATACTAGCGAATTAAAGGGGTGAAGACAATTGTCCTATCCCCGGTCTTGTTTCTCCCGCCTCTTACTATGCCCAAGAAACCCTATGCTTGGTCATTTCATCGTTGTTTCACTCTGCTGCTCCGCGAGATGAGGACTCCAGTTCTGGTTAAGGTTGCTTCAAAAGGATTTTGTTTCACTAGTTCCATGCATGAATTCCTGTAAGGGTTCCTACCTGCATGCGTAGGCGATGCTTCCTGTTTTGAGCTCGGTTTCGAGGTTTTGGGCCTGTACCCCTGGTCTCGGTCTCTGGTCTCAGTCTTGCTTGGCCCTAGTTATGATTTTGGTTGTGGGATTTTTTTATATGTTGGCTTCGATTATATTGTTGTTTTCAAAATGCTTGCTCCGTTGTTTGATTATTTGCTTGGCATTTGTCATAGTTCATGGTTGCGGGGTATCTGGGCTCTCAACTCTCATTCGGAGTTCAACCAGAGGTGAGTTTTCTCTCTTTGCTTTTCATTTCTGCCTCGTTTTCTTCTATCATTAACTGTTCTTGCTCCTTGTGGGCAGTGGGCACTCTGCGGCCATGACCTTGGGCCATGGCTTCCTCCCTTGTTTGCATGGGCTCAGCTCCTTCAGTAAGTCTTTCTGTAAACCCTTACCTTTGCTTTCAATTCTTGTATTTTTGTGGTCCTACTTTGCTGGCTCTAATGGCTTGTTTGTTGGCCATGTAGGTATGCGGCTGGGCTCTCCATTCACTGGTATCGTGCCTTGAATCCTACATTTGTATCGGGTAGTGTCGCTCCTTGTTATTCCTCTGTTTGTCTGTCTGAGGTGTTTATTGTTGGTGATGTTCTATGGGTCTATAGTTGAGGGTTTGGCTTCGGCCTTACTGGGTCTTGGCCTCATTGCGGCTTCGACCTCACTGTGTATTTATGCTTCCAGCTATTTAACTTATGAATTGTAATTATATCGGTCCTATGGTGACCTCGTGGCTGTTTTTGACACTGTTAATTTGGTAACAGTATCTTGGATTGTAGATGTTCGATTTTGATATATATATATATATACACACACACACACACACACACACATAATGCTTTATTTTGACAATTAAATAGCAGAAAGGAATTGATATGAGGTTTATTTGGTACCTGTAGCTATTTGTTTATTCCTTCAACAGTGATTTGCTTGATTCTTCTGCAAGCCCACTCCATTGTCTTGTTGAACTTGTCTATGTGTTCTTCTTACTTTTGTTTTTACTATTCACTCTCTGTCATCATTATGATATGGAAAAATGAATTTAGTTAAATTAGGCAGAAAATACTTAAGTTGCAATATATGGGATTAGATTTCTTGTTCTTCAAAATATTTTCATGCTTCTTTCTATTCAACACTATGATGATAAAAAATTATAGTAATTGTTTCCTTCCTCTGTTTTTGTAAAGATCACTATACAATTATTAAACTGTCAGTAGTTACATTTAGTTATTCCTTGACAATTGTTATTTCATGATTGTAATCTAAAAGTAAATTTTAAATAAAAATAAAAATAAAAAGAACGTAAATGAAAACTAACAGTGGGTTGAGACAGTCGTACCTAGAAATTTAAATGAAAACAAAAAACTAACTGAAACTCAATTTGTTGCAAAGACAAACTCTCCAGCCATGACCTCCCTAAGCTGGATGCTCCTGCATCAAGCTCCCGGGGTAGATGAAAATTCATGGCTCCGGTCCATGAGTTCCTCGATAGAATGCCCGGCACGTTGCATCTGTCCTGCGTTAAGCCACGAACTGTCCTCAATAGGGTGGTTCTTCCACTTGATGAGGTACTGTAGGTACTCCTTTCTTCGAGTTTGCCTAGCCACATATGTATCGAGGATTCCTTCGATTTCAAGTGGCTGAGCTAAAGGCATTTGTCTCATCCACGAACTACTCTCTTCTTAGGTATCCCATTTTGGCTACACCGAACTATCCTTTTCAGGACTAGTAGTGTATGGGAATAAATCCACCACATTAAAGACAGGTGATATTCCTATACCTAGAGGCAATAGCATCTCATAGGCATTTGCAGAAAACTTGCGCAAAATTTTGCAAGGTTCAATTTTCTTAAATTTCAACTTATTGTGTTTGCCCTTAGGGAATCTTTCTTTATGCAGATGCGCTAGAAATTGATCCCCTACATTAAATTGTACCTCCATCATTTCAGATCTACTTTCTATTTGTACCTTTGACTGTTGTCTTGTAATTTTGACTTCACCTGCTCATGTAGGTCGTTAATTTCTCTTGCAAAATCTTCCCCATCAGCACTTCTTCTTTGTAATTGTCCCAAATCTCATAACTCATGCACTCCTCAGGGATGCATTCGATTTAGTGAATCGTTGTAAATAAATTTCGCTTGGACAAGTACACGATCCCACATTCATGAATTTTCTCCAACTAGATGGCGTAGTAGGTTTCCTAAGTTATTTTTCACCACCTCCATCTGCCCATTGGTCTGTGGGTGATAAGCGAAGCTAAAATTTAACTTTGTATCTAGCTTTTTCCACAAGGTGCACCAGAAATGTCCTGTGAATTTCGCATCACTATCGGAATAATGGACTTGGGTAAGTCGTGCAGTCTGACGACTTCAGTGAAAAACAAGTGCGCGACATGGGTAGCGTCACTAGTTTTCCTGCAAGGGATGAAGTGTGCCATCTTCGAGAAATTGTCCACCACCACCATGATGGAGTCAAAACCCCGCTGTGTTTTGGGCAGGCCCAGGACAAATTCCAGACTGACTGAGTCCCACGATCTGTTTGGAATAGGCAAGGGTGTATACAACCCTGTGTTCTGACTGTGCCCTTTCGCCAAATGATATATCTTGCACCTAGTCACATATCGTTGTATGTCTCTACGTAGCTTCGGCCAGTAATAGAAATGACTGAGCTGATCCAAGGTCTTATCAATGCCAAAATGTCCAGCTAGACCTCCACTATGTTTTTCCCGGATGATGTTCTCCCTCATCGAACATTCTGGAACACACAGATGTCCTCCCTTGAATTGCAACTCCTCGTGTAAGTTATAGTCCAGCCATGGACTATTGTTCCTCAACAAGGGGTTTTGGCAGGCCTCATCAGCCTCCTTGAAATCTGCATCTGTTTGACACAAATTCTTCAGGTGTTCAAAACCCAACACTTGTATTTTGCTCTCCTGCAAGAGTAAAACTCTTCTACTTAGTGCATCTGCTACCTTGTTGGCTTGGCCACTGATATACTTCAATACAAATGTAAAACTTTGCAAGTACTCAACCCATTTTGTGTGTTTATGATTTAGCTTATGCTGCTGCATAACATATTGTAACGCGGAATTATAAAAAAACAAGACAAACTCATTACCCAACAAATAATGTCTCCAATGCTTCAATGCTTGGATGACGGCATAAAACTCCTTGTCATAAGACGTGTACTTTTGCTTGCTTTCATTTAATTTTTCGTTGAAATAAGCTATTGGTTGTCTTCCTGGCTGAGTACGGCTCTAATGGTTGTACCACTGGCATCACAACGAACTTGAAAAAGTTTTTTAAAATCAAGCAACCTCAAAATTCGCCTTTCAATGATCTTCTTCTTCAATATCTAGAAACTCTTCTCTGCAACTTCAGTCCAATGGAAAGGCTAACTTGCCTTTTTGATGGTATCCAACATGGGTGCGCATATTCCACTCAAATTCTTTATAAACTTGTGGTAGAAACTTGCCAACTCGTGAAAACTTCGAACTTCGAATAGACTCTTAGGAGATGGCCAGCTAAGTATAGCTGCAACTTTTTCTGGGTCCATTTTCAGCTCATTTTCTACAATCACAAAACCCAAATAAACTAACTCCTTCTGAAAGAAAGAACATTTTTTTAAATTTATCACCAACTTGTTTTGTTGCAACTTCTCCAGAACATATCTAATGTGTCAAAAATGTTCTTCCTTGGTCTTGCTAAAAATCAGTGTATCGTCAAGATACACAATTATGAATTTCCCAATGAACTCCTTCAACATCTCCTTCATCAGGCGCATGAAAGTACTAGGGGCGTACTCAACCCAAATGGCATCACCAGCCATTCATACATGCCTTCATTGGTTTTGAAAGTTGTTTTCCATTCGTCCCCTTCTCTTATTCTAATCTAGTGGTATCTGCTCTTTTGATCTATCTTCGAAAAATATGTTGCTCCACTCAAGCAGTCCATCTTGTCATCCATTCATGGCAATGGAAACCTGTACCTGATTATAATTTTATTTATTGCTCTTGAATCTGTACACATCCACCACTCGCCTCCTTTCTTGGAGCTAAAACTGTCAGAACTACACAAGGACTTAAAATTTCCCATATCAATCCTTTGTCCAATAATTCCTATACCTACTTCTTGATCTCTCGTTGTCCTTAGGACTCATCTGGCAAGCAGCTTTGTTTGGTAAACTAGCTCCAAGGATGAAATCTATGTGATGATTGATACTTCGCTTTGGTGGTAACTTATCTGGTAAATCATCCACCACAATGTCGTTGAATTCCTACAACAAATCCTGGATTTCTTCAGGTAAGTCTGAAATTTCGGTGTACAACAACACTGCCCTCGGTCTCCTTACAATGGCATACTTTATCTTGTTATCTTCAATCTGTTTTAGAAATTCTTTTCCACCCATCAGCAGCACTTTTGTCCACTAATTTCTGTTGTTTCTTCTTCCTTAATGGGTACTAGTGTATGCTTAATCCCATCCTTGACAAACTTGTAATAATTTGTTTTTCCATCATGAACAACTTTTCAGTCATACTACCATGGTCTACCTAGAAAAATATGGCACACATCCATGGGCATGATGTCACAAATGACCTTGTCCGTATACTTGCCAATATGGAACTCCACCTCGCACTACTCCTCAGCTAGCAGTTGATGACCTTTCTGTAACAAAGACACCTTATAGGGAGTTGGGTGCTTCAACCTTTTCAAACCAAATTTCTCCACCATTTCTGTTGCAACCAGATTATCAGTGCTCCCACTATCTATAATCAGTTTGCAGCATTTTCCATGTGACTTGCACACAGTCCAGAATAATACCTTTCTCTGGGCTTGTTTGGCTTCCTCCTTTGTTGGTTTCAGTAGTACCTTATTCAAGACTAAGGCCTCTCCTGTCTCCGGTACATTCTCTACCTCTTGGGATGGTGCCTCCACTTCCTCTGGTTGAGCAACATATGCTCCTCTTTGTCCAACCTGTTCACCTTCAGGACACTCAAAGGACCTATGCCCCCACTTGTGGCACTTGTAACATTGGTAGGCAACCCCTCTGCCTCTGCCATTACCCTTTCCTCTCTGGTATGGCCTTCGTCCCCTAGTGCTACCTTCCTTTTATGTTGTCCCTAAGGTCTTTGAACTGTTGCCTTCTTCACTGTTGTTGGTATCCCTTCCTCTACCAAAGGATTGTCCCTTATCTTTGCCAGATCCACGTCCTCTTCTGGCATTCTGCTTCCTTGAGATCTTTTCTTCTGCTTTTAAGGCACTCTGGTATGCTTCCTCTATGGTTTTTGGAGAAAGAATACTTATCTCATCTAATATCTCTAACCTTAGGCCATTCACAAACCTTATTGTCCTTTATGGGGTGTCTTCAATGTAACCAGCACTCAAATTCACCCGATACAATTCTTCGGTATATTCTTTCACTGTCATTCCTCTCTGCTTCAAATTCTGCACCTTTCAATACAAAAGAATCTGGAAATATTTGGGCAAAAACTTACCCTTCATCTTGGTGACCATTCTGGTCCACTTTTTAATAGGTAAATTATTTGATATTCTCCTCTCTACTTGGACATTGTCCCACCATAAGGCCACGTGTCCTTTTAACTTGGTGGCAGTGAATTTAACTTTCCTATCTTCTCTGATCTCCTCACATTCAAAGTATTTGTCTAACTCACTAATCCAATCCAACAACACTTTTGTGGACAAACTACCATCATAGTTTGAAATCTCAGGCTTTGGCTTATTGCTAGCTGATAAAACTGACCTTAATAATTTGATTTTAGGTCCTTCCTCATCTGATCCATCTGTAGTAACTGCAGCTTCTTCATCACTATCGTCTCCTCCTTCAGGATCCCTTCTCCTTCCTTCTTCTACTGCTACCAGATGGGCATTCAAGATCCTAATCTCTTCCCTCAATCCTTCATCTACTACCCTTCGCATAGCTCTGCCACAACCTCTTCTTCCGACTTCCATTTTGTAAAAAAAACAGGTAAATCTAACTTGCTCTAATACCAAAATTTGATGGGACTAGCCCTGATCACTTACGGCTTATCATTTATGGGATGATTTCATGGATGGTTTTATATGTTAATTGACTTGATGGCATGTACTAGCGAATTAAAGGTGTGAGGACAATTGTCCTATCCTCGGTCTTGTTTCTCCCACCTCTTACTATGCCCAAGAAACCCTAAGCTTGGTCATTTCATCATTGTTTCACTCTGTTGCTCCGTGAGGTGAGGACTCTAGTTCTGGTTCAGGTTGCTTCACAAGGATTTCGTTTCACCATTTTCGTGCATGAATTCCTGTAAGGGTTCCTACTTGCATGCGTTGGTGATGCTCCTTGTTCTGAGCTCGATTTCGAGGTTCTGGGTCTGGAACCCCTAGTCTCGGTCTTTGGTCTCAGTCTTGTTCGGCGCTGGTTATGATTTTGGTTGTGGGATTTTGTTATATGTTGGATTTGATTATACTATTATTTTCAAAGTGCTTGCTCCGTTGTTTAATTAATTTCTTGGCATTTGTCACAGGTCATGGTTGCGAGGTGGCTCAGCTCTCGGCTCTCATTTGGCGTTCAACCATAGGTGAGTTTTCTCTCTTTTCTTTTTGTTTCTGCCTCGTTTTCTTCTGTCACTGACTATTATTACTCCTTGTGGGCAGTGGGCACTCTTCTGCCATGACCTCGATCCGTGGCTTCCTCCCTTCTTCGCACGGGCTCGGCTCCTTCGGTAAGTCTTTCTGTAAACCCTTACCTCTTCTTTCAATTCTTGTATTTATGGTCCTGCTTTGCTGGCTCTAATGGCCTGTTTGTTGGCCATGCAGGTATGCGGCTGGGTTCTCCATTCACTGGTCTCGTGCCATGACTCCTGCATTTGTATCGGGTAGGGTTGCTTCTTGTTATTCCTCTATCTATCTGTTCGAGGTGTTTGATGTTGGTTGTGTTCTATGGGTCTGTAGTTGAGGGTTTGGCTTTGGCCTTACTATGTCTTGGCCTCACTGCAGCTTCGGCCTCACTGTGTCTTCGGCCTCACTATGTATTTATGCTTCCGACTATTTAACTTATGAATTGTAATTATATAGGTCCTATGGTGACCTCGCGGTTGTTTTTGGCACTGTTAATTTGGTAACGGTATCTTGGACTGTAGATGTTTGATTTTGATATATATATTATATATATAATATATATATATATATTTATATATATATATATATATTATATATATATATCTATATATATTATAGATATTGATAATGATGTATGTATGTATATATGCACAGTGATTTATTTTGATAAATTAAATATAAAAAAAGGAATTGATATGAGTTTTGATTGGTACCTGTAGCTATTTGTTTATTCCTTCAACAGTGATTTACTTGATTCTTCTGCAAGCCCGCTCCATTGTCTTGCTAAACTTGTCCGGGTGTTCTTCTTACTTCTGTGTTTACTATTCACTCTCTATCATCATTATGATATGGAAAAATGAATTTAGTTAAATTAGGCAGAAAATACTTAAGCTGCAATATATGGGTTCAAATTTCTTGTTCTTCAAAATATTTTCATGCTTCTTTCTATTCAACACTATGATGATCAAAAATTACAGTAATTGTTTCCTTCCTCTAATTTTCTAAAGATCATTGTACAGTTATTAAACTGTCAGTAGTTACATTTAGTTATTCCTTGACAACTATTATTTCTTGACTGTAATCTAAAAGTAAATTTTAAATAAATAAATAAATAAAACGTAAACAAAAACTAACAGTGGGCTAAGACAGTCGTTCCTAGAAATTTAAATGAAAACAAAAAACTAACTGAAACTCAATCTGTTTGCAAAGACAAACTCTCCAACCATGACCTCCCTAAGTTGGATGCTCCTGCATCAGATGTGCAGAAGAGGGATATGTGCGAGAGAACCTTTATTCCCTCAGCGCCACATCTCTGTGCACATTCCCCCTCCGTACACTTCTTCCACACACTACCCCATTCTGTAGTAATGTTTTGGAAAAATCCTATGACATGGATTAGCGGATATTAAAAAAATTAATTAAGACTTAATTCCATGATTAAAAAAGGCTCCCTTGCCAATAAATGTAAGTCTTTTCAACATGTATTTGATGAATTAGTGTATAGTTAGTACATTGTTTAACTGCTTAATAACATATTAAAAAAAGAATTAAGGTTTAGTCGTATTATTCACAAAATCTCCTCTCTTGGTAAACGTAAGTATTTTCGACATTTATTTAGTGGATTGGCATATAATCAAGACCATCCTAGTAGATTGCAGAATGTACATAGGAACCTCTATTCCCCCACTTCTGCACCTTCATTCACATCCCCCCTTCACACACTTCTTCTGCACATTGCCTTGTTTCACGTCAACGTTTTTGCAAAATGTCACATAAACTCAATCAGCCTCCCACAACGCGGATTAGCGCATATCAAAAAAATAATCAAGGCTTACTAGTTGTAAACAAATAAAAAAGGTGCAGAGAGCTCTACAGTTAGTCTTTGTCCTAGCAGAATGTGTGGAGGAACCTCTATTCCCCCACTTTTGCACCTTTTCACATATTCCTCCTACACACAATTCTTTCGCACATTGCACTTATTTTGATTAACAAAAGCTTCCCTACCAATAAATATAAGTATTTTCAACATTTATTTGGCAAATCAATGTGTAATCATAACATCGTTCAAGTGCTTAATACCATTTACTTTGAAGCATTATGTAATGATTATTAGTTGCTAACAAATTAAGAAGGTGCAAAGGGCTCCACAACTAGTATATGTTCTAGCATATTGCAAAATGTGTGCAGGAACCTTTATTCCCCCATTTCCACACCTCCGACCACATTCCCCCTCTGCGCACTTCTTCCGCATTCTGCCCCATTTTGCAGCAATATTAAAAAAATAATTAAGGCTTACTAGTAGTAAACAAATTTGCCATAGCATATTGCATAATGTGTTCAGGAAACTTTATTTCCCCGCATCCCCTCTCTGCACACTTCTTCGACACACTACCCCATTTTGCAGCAACATTTTGGTGAAATGTCACATAAAATCAATCAACCTCCTGTAGTGTAGATTATCACATATTGTAAAAGTAATTAACAGTTACTATTTGTAAGCAAATCAAGAATGTTTACTAGCTATAAAGAAATAAAAAAAAGGTGCAGAGGGCTCTGCAACTATTATCTGTCCCAGTAGATTATAAAATGCATGGAGGAACCTCTATTCCCCCACTTCCGCACCTCTGCACACTTCTTTCGCACATTGCCTTGTTTCACGACAATATTTTGGCGAAATGTCACATAAATTCAATCAACCTTCTACGATGTAGAGTAGCAGATATTAAAAAATTAAAGCATACTAGTTGTAAAAAAATAAAAAAGTGCAAAAACGAGAAGTGTCCCATGTACAAAAATCTATTTTCATAAAAACATGACACAAAACTTAATTTTTTCGATATTTTTTTAATTAATCATTAGATAATAAAGACATTGGTTACTTATTATAAACAAATAGATAAAAAGTGCAAAACACTGCACGTCTAATATTCATCCTAAAAAATTACAGAAATGAAAAATGCCACCACATATAAAAAAATTATCTATTTATATGAGTGATAGATACAAACTCTAAAAATAACATTTTCATAAAATTACATATTATAATTTCCATGCTTTATATCATATAACAAAACACGCACACAAAAAAACTTTTAACACTAAACAAATATTGATTTTATAACCTAGAGAATAATAATTATAATCGAGATAACCATACATTAACAACATGTTCACCATGAAAATGAGTATTACCTATATGGTTAGGTAAGTGTTTTCCCATCCTTAATAAATTTTCAAGTATTTATTCTAATCTCATTAATCATTTGACAAACAAACATATATTTTTGTTTATAAACAATAAACACTTTTTATAAACTTATTAATTTAAACAGTCATCTAATACCATAGGAAGAAGTTACACCAACATCTTGTTTCACTATGTTTGAAAAAAATGATTAATTTAAAAAAACAAAAAACAAAAAAAATCGTTTTAATATATATAGGTAAAAAGAAGTTGATTATTCAAATATATACCAGTTAGATATCAATTTAATGCACTATGGTAAAGATAAATATTTTTTTAATGTAAAAATATATATTTAATTTGATTAATAAAAACGATATCAATTTTTTGCATGGTAGTTGATAGTGAATAGTAGTTTCATATGTCAATAAAAATCAAATCTCTCTAAATTGCAAATGTTTTTCAAATTATTAATCCAATGTTATTAAATCTAATAATATTAGATATTAGATATTAGATATAATAATAATATTAATATTAGATTTAATTATTGTTTTACGTGGCATGATAACAAAATTTATAATAAACTACATCAAATTAATATTTTCAAATATTACGCCCGCAGAGGTTTGGTCTCGTGGCCAGCGGACTATCTGCTAAGTCATCCGTGCTGCTCTGCAGGTCACGAGTTCGAGTCTCATCTTAACTGGGGGTCGTTCTTGCAGGCTAGGCGGTTCCTCCTAGAGGTTATAGTGGCAGCGGGTGGGATTCGACCCTGTGTAACTACCACCATCGTTGTCGATCCACTAGTCAACAAAAAAACAAAAACAAAAAAAAATCAAATATTACAAATTTGACGTGGAAATATTTATGTTTTTAAATATTTTAATATATCCATAGAATATGATTTTCCCTTTTAAAGATTCATTTTTTACAAATATTTAATTAAAAGAAATATTAAAATGTTTGTATTGTAGGTGATGCATAATGAATTAAGCAAAGCCTTAAAGAGAAATTTTTGCTAATAAATGTGGTTCATTTTTGTTTAAAGTAGACGTTAATATTTTTATTTTTTATTATTATTTTATTGAAAACGTAATATACATACACATCCCCTCCTACCGGATTGTAAAATACAACTTAAATAATATTATTTATCATTTCTTTACAGAGTTGTCTATAATGCGACTTTTTGGAGATTCCGGTGACGGAATCAGGCGGAAGAAATTGAGGTTAAATCTTGATTTGTTGCAGTTAAAATGGTTTTTTAATTGCATATTTGGATTCAGCACCCTGAAACCCCCTGGGACAGTTTGATTGTGCAGAAACTAACTATCAAACTTGTGATTCCAATAAATTGTTGCTGGATTTTGACCAGAAAAACCCACCAGAAAGACTTTCAAAAAGTCTCATTATAGACAACTACTTTCTTTACATTCTTACTAAATATGCTAACATTACCTTAAATATGAAAGTTATGATTGACTATGATTAGAAAAATAATGATCCTTCTCTCAAATCAAATCAAGTTGAGCTGGCACTCAGAGTGGAACAATTTTCACTGGATCCAAAGCATGTTTTACATGCACGTGAATGACAATTAGGATGATGATAAAATCAGTTAGAGAGGTGTAGGTGGCGCAGGCTCTGAAACTTGGCACGCCTTCCATCTTGGGTGGGTGCAATTCAAGATTAGTATGCGTTACTGTTTGGCATCACTGTCTTCGACGCAGGTTCTTATTTTTGCTGCGCTGCAATCACAAACTTACAGCACAAAACAGTTGATGAAAATTTAATACGGCCTTGTATAATTATTTGGTTAGATTGTGATTTTTGTTATTTTAAAATATATTTTTTATATTTTAAATTTTATGAATTTTATGATGGTTATTTTTAATTTGTAATAAATTTTTCTTATAATATTATTGGCCGATATTATAGTTTATTAATATTACACGACAAAAAAACTATAATTCATTTATTTATGTGACATTTATTTGTATGACATTTTTTTAATTAATGAATTTAATTAAAAAGTAAGAAAGATATAACTGTTTCGGAGTCCATGTTTCAAACCATCTATTGTGGTTCTATCTTTGTTATTGTCATGAGGATGAACCACAATAGATGGTTCAAAAGGTCGACTCCGAAACATAACGTCGACTCCGAAACAACTATGTAATTATTCCGAAAATTCTATTTAATAATAATATAAATCACAGAAATCTGAAGAAAAAAAAAAAAAAAACAAAAACAAAAAAAAACCATTTTAGAAATAAATCTCATTCTTAATTTGTATATATTACTAAAAACATTTTAAGATATTCTTTAGATGTTAAATCTCTAATAATTAAATTAAAATTCTGAAAATTTTATTTTAATCTGTATAATTAAATATACTTTTTACATTAAAAATTATCTTCCACCACCCGGATGCGAGCGAAATCAATGTGTTTTAATGAAATACAGGACAAATGGTATCGCTTGGTACTACTAGCTGCAGACCAGCGCAATTCTCCATAAACCCGTTTGGTTTATGAGCATGACATTCCAGCGGCTCACTCGGTTCTTGAGGGTTAATTTGCAGCGCCGAAGATTTGGCATGCTATTTGCATTTACTGCTCATCCCGTCCAAGGTATGGCTTTGGTTATTTTAACCATGGCGTTCTGGGATTTCCTTACCACTGCTAGCGACCCACCTTCATGTCTCTCACTGAAGCCGGATGTGGGTCTGAGGGGCAAGTTGTTCTCTGCAAACAGAGGTGAGTTTTCTATATGCATTCCGTTCCTTGTTTATCTCTGGCTTGGGATAGTTCGGCGTTTAGATAGCAGACCGGTCTCTGGAAACTTTGGTCGGCTCTCAATTTCCCCTGTTATTCTTCCTACGCCGCTCTCCTCGCATTTACAGGCCTATTGTCTGTGTCCTAAGTCGTTTCCTGTGTCGTGTAGCCTCTCTTTTGGTCCTGCGTCCAGTTTCCTGGATTGTTCAATTACTCTCCTGTATCGGCCTCTCCTGACTCTCCTCATCATGGTGCGCCACAGAATGAGGAGTCGTTCCGGGGGAAGCAGAGGAAGGAGTGGAAGACAGCAAGAAGCTCGCTCTGTGAATCCCGCGCGCAATCCTACCCTGTACCATGGGTTTCAAACCACTCATTTTACTTTTCAAAACAATCTGAATAGACCTGTAATCATAGCCAATATCACCATTCTCTTCTCTGAAGAGGAAGCTTTGCCTCCAATTTGGGTGTGTTTGATATCTGAGCCTCCTCATGAAGCTTTCAAAGAAGCCAGCAGTCAAAGTAACAGATAGGTTACTGCAGGGGGGAAGTCGGGAGAATGATCAGGGGGCGAGGCTTGAAAGGGTCGATGCTCCCAGCACCTCTCAGCCTCCGAAAACCGTGGTCTCGAGGATGTGGGAAGAGAATGATAGAGACACGCGTCCCCTAATGAGGCATCCATGTGGTGAAAGTGTTGAACATGAGGATGCATGGGAGGGTAACGCCTGTCCGATGGTGGAGGAACCTCAGACTGAGGCTGCCGCATTTTGAGGCCATCTGGGCCCATTCCTTTTTGATTCGGTGGATGACTAATATGATCAAGCTCAGGCTGTTTTGGATGCTGCTCTGGTTCGGCCTCTTTAGACAGGCGGTCTTATTTTTCTCCATGATGTGTAGCCATGTAAAGATCTTCGGGAATTTTGAACAAGGTCATGGTCTCATGCTCTGGTCATGTGCTCTAGACAGACGATCATTACCTCTTCTTCATGTTTTCTTGGTCAATTACTAGTGGCTATATCTGCTCTCTTTCTTATGTATCTGGTTTTCCCTCATAAGGGACAGTTCCTGATGTTCTTAGTGCTCTCGGAGGTTGATTCCCGAAGCCTCGCCCCCTTGTATTTTTACTTTATTTTACAGTTAATAAAATTAGTATTTGCCGAGAAAAAAAATTATCTTCCACCAAATTATTTTTTATACTTTGATTTGATTGATTTGATTTATATATATAGTGTACCTGTGAAAGCTTAATTAGGTTAATACATTATAAAGTAGAGTTTATATTTGTGTATGTGTTTTTATATTTATATGTATTGTTTTATTTAAAGTTTTAAGAGATTGATTTAATTGGATATGTAGTTGAAATATTTCTTCAACAAATTTAATATTGGATTTATTTTTGGTCATTAAAAAATATATTATTATTGATTTTTAATAATGTTTGTTTGTGGTTTTTTTTTATTCCACTATAATTATTTAGGTGAAGGACCTGATAATTTGAATATACAATTATACTTATAAGTTTTCAAAAACTTGTCAAATAAGCTATATATAATATATATATATATATTATTTTTTATATAATATAAAAAGTAATAATAATATATATATAATATTTTAAATAATAATAATAATAATATCTCTTTTTAAGGTCACAAAGCCAAACCAGACACCAATTGGTGTATGAGACCCCCTTGTTTGTGGGACAAGGGACCCACCTCCGCGCAACGATTTGACTGCTAAGTCTACGAGGCAACATACATACTCTACCCCCCTTCTGGTTTTGAACCTGTGACCTCTTAGGAGGAAACACATGCTCTTAACCATTAGGCCCACTCAAGGTATTAGTTTATATTATTTATTTATTTATTTTTTATCAAAATATTTTCATTAATTTTTCAAAAGATATAACATATATTTTAGAGGCTTTATGCTAGGTTAGTGTCACTCTGATTAGATTTGTTAGCCAGGAGAGTAGTGCAAAAAGTAGAGAACATATTGTCATTTTTACATGAACCTCAAAAGCAGAATAGCCATATAGCCCAAAACACAAACATAACTAAAAGATGAACAATTGATTTCATATCAAGGGAGAGGATTCAATGTGTGACCACCACTCCGGGCCACAAGAGGGTCATGCCCTTCATGAACGTGGTAATCAATATGTGTCATCCATGCCTCAATCTCGTCCAACCACTAAGTGGTTCAGCACTAGCTACATCGCACAGAAGCTAGTTGCTCCAAAATTTCTTCTTGGATGTAGTGAACATCATTAATCTAAGCGATAGTCTTGTTTCGGATGTCATACCTCTACTGGTGGATGACATCAAGACAAGCCAAAGTATCTCATAAATGATCAACTATCGAAGCCAACATATGTGATTGCTCCACATGGCCTGGTGGTTGGGCATGGACATGAGTCACCTCTCCCTCCATGTTCGCTCCCCCCACCGCATCCTCGTTTAATGCCTCTGCCTAGTAGGCCCACTCCCCAGGCTAGCCATGAGGACCAACTCCCCATGGGGCATGCCCACATTGATGCAGCATGTCCACCAAGTTATCCAAGCACCAAGTCTTCAAAATGAGAGAAGCACACCACCCACTCAAACAACAATTCTAACTCTTCTCACCCTAGTGAGGGAGGTTAACAACAAATCCCGTGCAGAGGCCACATATGCTTTCGACGCACTAACTATGGACCAAATTAACATAATTACCCAAGGACAAACCCTTTGAAGAGCCTTTAGAAAAGGAGGGCCACCCAATGTTGCCTCCCTAGAGCCCCAAAATGAATATTGGCTTCAGATCAACACCCTCCTGAGAGAGGAAACAAGCCCAAGAGACCAAATATTATCGAAATTCATAAGACAAAGTGCAATTGGGACAGAAGGGAAGCCCCTCACTTACCAAATTATCTTCGAAATGCGATCGCTTCGCCCAAGGCAGAGCTTTGTCACTTGAAAATGTACTACAGAAGCTTCAATCACCACTCCAATCACACATTGTGTCCATTCTCAACTTCTCTCCTTGGGATCCAAACCCACTCTCACCATCACTTGAACGAGCCTCGCAGTACATGCATAACACCCTAGTCATCTTATTTCAACACAAAACTAACCAGCCTAGCGGGCATGGATAGGTAAAGAGCCTGTGCACACTCAAACGCAATGAAACCGCTCAACCAACAACCCATGCCAAAAGACTAAATGCAGAATAAACCTCAAAACTATCATGATATATAGTAAGTTGTATCCTTCTCGAGGTTTCTGAGTGGGCAGTGCCACTTGGTGGGGTCGTCTCCTCGCCAAACACCATGCATCATGTCACTCGGTTTCACTCGCCTAAAATCAGGTGTTGTACCCCTTGATCATCCACCCCATTGGGATGTATTAGTATTACCTTAATAAAATAAAATACTCAAAATACATTTTAATTTATATTTGCAAACTACTTTTTTTAATAAAAAACCATATTTATTAATTACTATACATTTAACATGAATATAAAAATAAAAATGAACTTAATATGGAATTTGATTATCTTTTGTTTTTTGTACTATCCAATTTTAATTACTATTAATATCCAAAAAACAAAATTTACAATTAATGTGCATTGTAGCATCTGGTTCACTGTGGTGGCCAAAAATTCCATGTCCACATATAACCAAAAGTAACAGTTGTTCCACCTTTCAGCAAAACCCATGAGTACAGGCTAATATATATAATGAGAACACTAAGTTGACTAGTGACACAACAAACACATCACTGAAACAATACGGTAGACATAACAAGACAAAAACATAACACATAAGAAGCCAACTCAAAAACCAAAACTGGAAAAGCATTGATAGTAGAAATGGCACAGGGAAATCATTCATCAAGGATGATCAATCACTAGTTTGGAGAGGTATTTCCATTGACCATATTGACTGGGGCGGCATCAATGATTGCTTCTCCATTCTGAGGTGTTGAGGAGTCAATGTATGAATTTGAATTGATGTAGCACTCAATTTTGTTCAACTAAACCATGATGTTATCAATAGCATATCTAATATCCCGCAGTATACGCTTGAGGTTCTCATGGCCCATAAACAACTTGTAATTGTCAACCAGTTTGTCTCGTAACACCATATGAAGTAGATATGTCACCTGTCTATGAGAGAAGATTAAATTCAGGAAGTGTAGGCGATGCTTTCTCCATTTACCTGGGTCTGGAAATCACTTAGTTTTCTAATCACACACCTTAGAATCTGAATGATATTCTCGTTCACCAAATTCTTTTACCTCTAGGGATAGAATTTATCATCGAACTTCCAGGGGTACAAAATCATAAAAAAATTCCAAGGACTCTCAACCAAAGAGGCGGCAATCTCTAGAGGAGGACACTGCAGATGAGCCTCCTCTTCTACTAATGAGTCATTTTCATGGCGCCATCGAACAAAAGGACCTGCAACAAATTTGGACCAATAAGACTCGATACATCCCACAAGGGAATTGACTTAGAACAGCAGGGACGGGCAAAGACAAAAAACTATTCAAGCCCCAACTACCAAACACAACTAACAAGGATAAAGTAATTGTGTAAACGTCATCGACATACCTACATCCATAAACATGCCAATCAGACTGGATTGTAAACCTGGTATGACTAAGATCCACATACAAATTCACCTCCTAAGCCGACGTAGCTATCCATCGCTCAAGTCGAAGCTTCGCAATGTTAAAACCAAATTGAAAAAGAACCACTATACCAGACGCTGACAAACAAGACTAGACAGTTAAAGGATAACCCAAATGGTTCAAGGGATTCTAAATCCATTGACAGAACACGACCACCATCTCAAAAGAGGGACCAAAGGATGATTTATGTAGAAAACAAAAAAAAAAGTACGTCTGGTGGTCGCCCATGACCCCACAACCCTTTCAATGATGACAAGAAAGTAAAGAACAAAAAGAGAAGACCCTCCCTTGACTAGAACCCTTATTACAAGACAAATTGAGAAAGAACTCAGTATAACACGATTGTGCCACCCAAACGGACCATGTGTGTAAATAGGATGGCCAAACTTGCACCAAGGCCACCCCAATTCGAAATAAATTGTGAAGAACTTACACAATTCCGAACATAACACTCCCCTGCATAGGAAATGAATTTTAGAATATATATCTCTGTGAAAGCCTTAAGAATAAAAGAAATCATCCACTCGTACACTTCCTACAGGAGTAGATACACAATTTCTCCACCTTATATGTAGTAATTGTTTTTGCAACTCCTGAACCCCCATCAAAATTATACATAACTTAGCTACGATAGTAAGATGGGTAAACTCATAACTTACTTTAATCACATACCTCACAAGAAATAATAGTGTTTGGCACCCTCCTTGGCATCCTCCTGTAAACGCTAAGATGCTCCACCACCCTAGGGGTCTTTATATAACCACACCCACGCAATAGAATAGAGCCATGAGACCAAAATGAAACTTTGACATTCTTTCCACTCACACCATGTGTTTAACTCCTTCTTACATTGCTCTAATCCAAAACCACTCACAGTCAAGCCGAATCCTTCTTATCTCTAGTCTCCCACAAGATTTCTCCTCCATCGCAGTGTCGAGGAACTAAACTCCCAATTCAAAGTTGGTTGCAGAGCCCACTATAGAATATGGTAATGTGATAGAGTAAATGCTCCACATACGGCATTCCCTCTCTTCTTAGTATGCCACTCCACAATTAGGAAGTATTGTTCTAACCGAGTGAATTGGCAAACTCACTTAAATCTCCCCCACCCTAACCAACTGAATATGTGCGTGCTACTCATGCAATCCATAATTCCCGTTAGCCGAAAAATCTTCTTTCATCATGTCAATGATTGTTTGTCGTTGTATTTTTTTGGCATTTCCCCTCGTTCAAAATATTAAAAATAATAATAATAATAATAAATAAATAAATAAATTAGTGCCTTCTTCGAAAGGGCTAACATCGTTAGGTTTGGTGAGTATACTGGGTTTCAAATTCTAATTTTTAAATAAATTTGTTTTCAAATTCTAACTTCGATCATGGTTGTTACTTTCGCAGGGAATAAAACTCCTCGAAAATAATTTTCTTGTGCTACACATAAAAATAAATGTAAACTATGATACCAAAGTTTGTAAAAAAACCAATAAAATATAACCTTGTTCATTGTAAAAGAATTAGTAACAATGTAACTTATCTTCGTGGATCACTTATTACACTGCATTTTTCTTTGTGGATCACTTATTACATTGTTGGGTTTTTAAAAAATAAAGTTTAATGGTAAGAAAAGTATGATAATTTGTTATAAAGGATTTGGAAAAATATTGTTAATGTGTTTTTTATAGTAAATTTCCTAAATAAAATAAAAATTAAAAATTAGTATTGAGTAAAGGCATGTTTGTTGTTGGCTTTCTTGTGATTCTTTAGTATAGCTTGAAAGTCCTCATTCATACCCATGGTGTTGTTAGATAATGTTTTCTCCTTTAATTTCTTTATAGTGTGTTGTTAAATAGTTTAGCATTTGAGACTGTAAAATTGGAACCATTTATTGAAGGGTGATGCACACAACTTGAAGGGATTTTATTTATCTCTTTCGATTGAGCAAATTTTCCATAATGAAGGCATAATCATTGCTTGTAAGTTCCTCTTAGAGTGTAATCTACTTGTCACCTAAAATAATGAGGTCCAATTTTTTGTAATAAGACTTTCCTATCTTCTCAAAACTCAATGGATGTTAATGGTTTCACACAATGGGAATGACCTAAAATTCTAATGATCTTCCATTTTGAAATTATTTCTACATAACACGTGTAAATTATCCTTTCCGACTCTCATAGGCTTGACTAGAAACAAAGTACCATAACGATTATGAAAACCCTTTTCTAGCCTTTCCTCGGGAAATTTTGACAAAGGAAAACACCATCAAAGACAATACAAATTGAACAATACTTTGAATGACTAACCTTTTGGCTCTCCATGTAGAGAGATATAGCTTCATAGAGATCGCCAATGAGATTAAGAGATTTTGAGCCATGAAGTCAACCGCTAGAGAAAATCCAACAAGTCATCAATGTGAATTCCAATAAGTTAGTAGAGTAATTTCTTTAACAAGCCAGCACTAGGGTCCCAAGTTTAGGGCTAAGGATGTGTCCCAAGATAAGGGGAAAAAAGAACCCAAATTAATCGAACTCAAACAAAGCAAGTCAACATACCAAAAGAAACCATGAAGTCTCACCATCAAACACTCTAGAAGAATTGCCCTTGAAAACCATTAGCCCACCTACAAAATAACCCAAGTCACTTTACACCTGAATAACATGATTCAACATTAAAAAAATGTGTGAAGGTATCTCTAGGGTAAATATAATTGCATGTTGATTTTCCATCTTTAATGTAGTTTGCCACTTGGCTTTCATGTAATGTTTCATCATGACTAAGGTTAGAATTAAGATATGAGGGAAGATGTCACCCCATTTCGAGTTCTAAGAACTCCACCATCCAATTTAGAGGCCATTTTAGCTAGTTTCTCCCCCTGTTGATTTAACTCTCTTAACACATGATAATATCAATAGATTCAAAACTATTAGTTTCCTTCTATATTCGCCAAATGATATTTGCTAGTTTGACAAGAACTAATGTCTTAACTTAATCATTTGACACTATGCTCATACCCGATTTAAAGGTTTACCTCAAGGTTAAGAATGACCCCCCACTGTTTGCACCTTCACTCCCTTTTCTCAAGTGAAACTTACAGATACAAATGGAATGTAATATGTACTTGAATGAATATCATCTATGTCAACTTTCCTTATTTGTTTTCTCTAAGACAATTTCAAGGGTTATGTTAAAAATTGTAGGCTAAATTGGATTTAGTGGAAATTGAGGGAGTAATTTACTCAAACATTTTTCTCTTGGAACTTTTTCTAAAATCCATTAGAACTTATTTGATGGGAACCTTGATTATAAATGTTTTCCTTAGTGGAAAAAAATATAGTTACCTAAAAGGTTCGGTTTTCCCACTTCGTAACCCACTTCTTAACCCACTATGAAATTAACTGTCATTCATGTAAGGCCTTAATAATACGTCATTAATTTGGTAGCTAGAATGCGCATTTAGTGGTTATTTATTAATACGATGATTAGGAGTGGTCTTAATGATTCTTTATTAAGGGTTCATATTAAAATGGTTATGTTAAAATTAATTATGTAATGCGATATATTATTATTATTTTCAGATATGGAGGTAGCATTAAAGACATGAGGAAGAAAATGTAATTTAAGGTCACAACTTCACTAGGAACCAAATTGATATATGAGTCTCATTTGTGACAATATTGACCCCTTTCACATAATACTTCGATTACTTACATATCTTACCTCCCATGAATTTAGAAATGTACATATCCTACTTCCTACCAATTTGACCACGTGACCTTGAATAAAAAATACATGTTCTTAACCATTATACTTATTCATTCTAACTCAATATAAGCGTAGGGTTTAGTCTCCACCAAGTTTGGGTTCAAAATGCATGGGGAGTGATTGAGGATGGAAACCACTTTGGGGGATTAAAACTATCCCCATGGGTGTCCAATCTTGACCAAGATTTACATAATCTTAGTGATAAACATCTCATTATAAGTTGATATTCTTCTTCTATCCAATAAACAACCCCGACCTAAACTTTTAATTATAAAAAAAAAATCCACTACATTTCTCTTTTTATCAAATTTATTAAAAAATAAAATTTATAAAATATTATAATAATACAAAACTCATACCTAATAAAATAAAAATTCCCACTGTAAACCGACTCAAATTATCAAACATTCCATCAAAATTCTAAATTATTAAAAAAACCTGGTATCTTTTTTATCACCAATTTTTTACATCTAAAAAAATAATAATAATAAATTAAACAACCTCTTTATAATTATACACAAAAATACAACAATATTATATAACATAAAATATTTATCAACAAAAGTTTCTTCATTGTGTGTCATGATCTTTAATATAAATAGAGAATTATATTACATATTTTCCATGGTCCAGACTCTGATGCATCGTGGAATAAATAGGGCTGCTAAATTAGAATTTCCTAATTATATTAGATATTTTTCATGGTCCAGACTTTAATACATCAGGGAATAAAAATACTACTTTATAGATGTAGTTATAGATTAGCACTTTCTTCACTTTGGAGGTAGTAATGCCTAAGGAATACAAATTATTACTCTATAGATTAGTATTTTTCTCACTTTTAGATGTAGTTATGAGTGAGCATGTTCGTTACTTTTCAAAGAGAATAAGGATAGCTTTAAAAGTAAAAAATATTTATAGAATTAAAAAGGTTGTAATTTAATT
>APFE030231041.1:39157-87193 GCA_000404065.3 Pinus taeda
AAATTCAATTCAAAATATTTTATTTATTAAAATTACCAATAATTTGTTATTATTATTTATTCAAAAGATAATTTATTAATATATTCAACTTATATTTATATAATTATAATCCATGAGAGGTTAGCATATATCCTTTAAGTAGAAATAAAGTAAAGAAGGATTATATAAACCAGAGTTTTTAGGTTAATAATTAAAGCTGTTTTAATATCATGATATATTATTAGGGATATTAATAAATTTCATAAAATCAAAATAAAAGGGAGAGAAGCATCCAAAATAAAAAATGTTCTAGATCCCAAAGGTTCAAAAAAGCGAGATTGCTAAAGTCGGGGACGGGGGTTGCTAAAGGAATAAGCAAAGCTTAAGGAGGGGATTTAAAACTAATAATAATTATTAAAAGAAAATGAAATCGGAGCACATTACTACGGAAAAAGGGGGGGGGGGAAGATGATGAAACTAGACAAAACAAGAAGCAAAACGGAAAGGAAAAAGAACCAAGAAGAGAGAGCTGAAATCCAACTCTTACTCAATTTCCAACCATGGCCTCTATTCAGATTTTTGTTACGCCTCTAGATCTCAACCGCTTCCCCAAGTTTCTTGTGGTGGAAATGATCAACCCTAGCAATGACCTTGGAATCTCCGATGCAGACATGGTGCTTAGATTTCTCTGCATGTTCGGCTAGGGCTAATGCGCGGGATCAATTGTGTCTAATATCTGCAGCATGTTCATTGATTCTTCATTTAATAGACCTACATGTTTCTCCAATATAGGGAATACCACAAGAGCAGGGAACAAGGTAGACCCCTTTCGTGTCCTTAGGGTCAATAGGGTCTTTTACTGACCTAAGAAAATTTTTAATGGTGTTGAGAGGCTTGAACAAAGAGTAGATATTAATCTTCTTAAGGATATGGGCAACCTTATCTGTGGTTCCTTGGATATACGGTAGATGAACCTTGGAGATAGGATCAGAACGAGTAGGTTTAACTCTTGGCTCTTTACAGGCCTTTTGAAAGGCCTTGAGGCTTAGAGATCTACTCTACTCATTATTTTTAACAACCTCGAGAAGATGAGATTTCTCCTACTCGAGGTGGCTATCATCGAGATTCTCAGGGCACAGGTAGTAAGAGTGCTGAGAACCCCAAATTTCTAAGCCGGGAAATGATGAGAATTGGCATGGAGATATTGTTCCGTGTGAATCTTCTTTCGAAAAACTTGGTGACAGACGGAACCATTATTCATCCTTGACATGAGAATTTCAAGAGAGGCAAGACATCCATCCACTTCAACTTCCATAGTGAACTTGATGGAGTCCGATTGAGAATTAAGGTGAGTAAGAAACATATTTAGCTTCTCACGAACATGAGGCCAAATGACACAAGTATCATCAACAAACCTCTTCCATTTTTTAGGACGAAATTGAGTTGTGACTAAAGTCTTGGTCTCAAAATCTTCCATAAACAAATTAACAACGATAGAAGAGAGGAGAATCATCGCAACACTACAAATTTGCTCAAAAAACTCACCTTGAAAGCTGAAAAAAACAAAATGAATTAGAAACCAACTAATTTTATGAAAAAATAAATAAATAAATCTCCCAAAAAAAACTTGAATTAAAAAAAAAAAAAAAAAAAAAAAAAAAAAAATCATTTAAAAAAAAAAACTTCCTTACAAAATTTTAATCAATATAAATTACAAAAACTTAAATTTTAAAACAAAAATTAAGATTTCATCGAAAACTTCATTACCAATCTTAATAAAAAAACAAAACATGGAAAAATAAAGCGGGAAAAAACACATTTATAAACAACCACCAACTATTCACTATTAAT
The DNA here is from genome assembly GCA_000404065.3 of Pinus taeda. Classification (NCBI taxonomy): domain Eukaryota; kingdom Viridiplantae; phylum Streptophyta; class Pinopsida; order Pinales; family Pinaceae; genus Pinus; species Pinus taeda. Next base: position 40,988 of record APFE030231041.1, read on the forward strand.
CTTTTGAAAAAGATAAGTACCTACACAAAATATCTATTCACATCTCAATCAATAGTGTTCCAACCGACAAACACGTACAATGTCTTGTCGTCGTGTACACCAAATTCTATACTTCCCAATTACTCGGGAAGGAGGAGCGTGGGTTGAAAGTAAGGTATTTTTTTGGCCTTTCTCTCATAAATGTACCATGATATCATTTAAATTAATATAATGACATTTTTATACAGGTTTGGCTTGTGGTTTATAATAACTTTTAAAATACAATATCTTACTACATCATTTTCATTCTATAAATTATAGTGGTTATACTTGTTTATGTAGTTTATATTGATTTTTGAGAATACAATATTTTACCACATCCTTTTCATTTCATATCCTTTTTATTTCATAAAACATAATTGTTATGCTCGTACAAAGTATGCAAAGTATGCAGTGTTATTTTTTATATGTTTTTTAATGCAAAATTTGTTAGTATTGCAATTACATTCTCCAAAATTCTAGCCTATGCCTAAATTTTGGAGCTTACTTTGATTTTGCATATTATCGTTGCAAATAGTGAGACTCATTGCATGTGTTTTTCTAAGTGTTTTGCTCTCATTTGCAAGGAAATCAAAGTGTCATATTTTCGCATGTTGAGTGTCGCACGATGTATGTAAGCTTGTTTTGGTGGTTTCAAGGGGTTATCTTTGTGTAAATGAGTTGTTGTTACCATGTAAACATTCCCTGCACTCATTTCCAAAGTTTTAAGCATTGTTGCACAAGTGTCGTCACAATCATTGCAAAGTATATCTTTGGTGTCGCACTTGTCATCACAAAGTTGTCACACTGAGGGAAGTTGTTTTTCATGTGTTATGGATGATCTATGTTGTGTCGTCAAGTGTTCCAAGTGTGTGATCACAGACAAGTCTCGTCATTGTTCACATCATATTCATTGATCCCACAAAGCCAAATTCAGAAAGACTCCCTCAGCCCCCCACCTGATTTTGGCTCAATCAGTGGATTTTCATGTAGCATGTTAGACTAGGGGTTTATCGGATTGATGTCGTCTTGTCATGAGTAAATTTGATATGCATGTACTCTATCATACCATGATAGGATGATGATGAAGAAGATGGAGAAGGGGAACATGCAAGAAGACACCTCTATAGTTGAATATGCAAGCAGATCAATCAGAAGAAAGCAAAGGGACATCAGTTTGTGACCACTGCTCAAGATCAAATATCACTGAAGACTCCTCGTTTCTAAGCCATATGGAGATGAATAGAAGAGAATTATCAAGAATACATATAACAAGAAGAAACAAGAATGACTTGACATTTCCATGTCATCATGCAGTCCATGTCATTAGTGTCTTGTCACGTCATGTCATGTAATGTCATGAGTCACCTTGTGCCACATCACTTTTGTGGATTTCGTAAATCCCTATTCAAAATGTATTTTAAATTGGAATTCCAAAGGACATGTACAAAATATGAAGATTCATGTAAAGTCGAAAAGTCATAGGAAGTCAAACAATCATGAGGGTAGTCAAAGAGTCACAAGGAAGGTGAAGCATCACCTCATTGGTTCTATATACACCCTCATTATATGAGCAAAGGAATTTCCACCGTGGCTCCTCCTATAAGGCATTAAAGAGCCAAGTTAGTTCTTTTGGGGAGCAAGTAGTGGCTCCAATGCTCCACTATTTGAGTTAGTGGTGTTCGTTGTATACATGTGTTCGAGGACTTTTACTTAATATATGAAGTTTCATGGTCAGCACGTTCTTCATGCCTGGATTATGAATGTTTGTTAAATTGGTTTAAGAATGTTTATGATTCATGTTTTCTTTCACCTATACTAAAGTAGTTGAACTATTTCGGTTATTTTAGTGCTTATCATATTAAGAATGTGTTATAATGGTTGCAATGTCTGTCACATATTTGTGGACTATTTCACTAGATATTAGACATATACCTCTCATTTTTGTGTGTTTCTGTCATAGTGGTATTATTACCTCTCTCCTAGAGGCTCACCTTCTCTTCCCTCTGTAGTAAAAGAACCTTGACACACCTATAACTGAACACTCACCAAGCACAATTACTTGCTTTGGGAAGGTGCACATGCGTTCCTCTCTCTAACTAACAGTTAGAGCCAAAGAAAATATTTAATAAAAAGGTAATCGGGTCGTATTCTGGATGGGGCTCTTATCCAAAACGGTGTGAGGTCTAATTGAGACGACACATAAGGTAGACCCCTTGAATGTTGGAAGGTACAACATTGTTAACATTTTTGGAGCTAGAACGAGGGTAGCCAAACTTTTATGGTTGTGTTGATAGTGTTGGACCCACCAACATTCAGGGGACCTCCCCGGTATGAAGTACCAATCAAACTTCATAATTTTTGGTGTAGGAGTCCCATCCAATATAATGGTGTGGTTGCCAAATTATTAAAGGTTTGCCTCAACTCTAGCTGTCAACACGAGAGAGTAATGCAATGGTATCTTCGAACAACAAGGTGAGTGTGCAACACAACTATGTCTAGGTTCTCTTACTGCAAAAGCAGGAAGAAAAGTGAGCCTCTAAGTGAGAGGTAATAGTACCACCCAGGAAGAGATACACATAAACCAGAAAATATTGTCCAACATCCAGGAGAATAGTCCACAACGGATGTGACAGTCGTTACAACCAATGAATAGGGAAAGATCTGTCTACCATCCAACAGAGTAGTCCACATCGGATGTGACGATCAGTATAACCGATAAGTAAGGAAAGGTCTGTCAAGTATCCTACAGCATAGTCCACAAGGAAGAGATAACAATGGCAATGATTACAACACATGCCCAACAAGATAAGCACTAAAACAATCGAAATAATTCAACTATCTTAGGACATGTGAAAACAAACGTGAAATATAAATGCTCACGGAATAGTCTTACAAACATCCATAAATCATGCATGGAAACATGCTGGCCTGAAAAGGTTTTTGTAAATAAGCAAAAGTTCCAAGACACATATTTACATTGTACATCACTAGCCCAAGTAGTGGGACATTGGAGCCACTCCTTGCTCCTCAAAGAACTGACTGAAACTCTCTATCCTTTGTAGGATGAGCCAAGGTAAAAATTCCTTTGCCCATGCAATGAGGGGGTATATATAACCAAGGGGTGATGCTTGACCCTTGTAACTCTTTGACTATCCTCATGACTGTTCAACTTCCTATGACTTTTCAACTAACATGATTCTTCATATTCATTTATGTCCATTGGACTTCCACCTTACAGTACATTTGATTTACAATATACATGGCTCATAATAGTGATGTGACCTTTGAAAACTCATGAAATGACTTAACATGACACTGCTGACATGGATTGGCTTGTTGAGATGGCAATCCAAGCCATTGTTGTTGCTGAGTGATAGATGTGTTCTTGGATGTGCTTTCTCTTCTCCTTCCAATAGCTTGATGATGTGGGGTCTTTAATGATATTTGGTCTTGAGAGGTGGTTGCATACATGTCATCCTTTTGCTTACTCTTGATAGGTTCCTTTATCCATCAAGCCGCAAATGAGTCTTCGAGCATGTTTCCTCCTTCTTCTCCATCTTCATCATTTTGTCGTGATCTGACTATGTACCTGTTCCAGCAATTCACTCATGACGAGACGACATCAATCCAGAAACTCCCTAGTCTAAGAGGATGCATTGTTATCCATGGACTGAGCCTAGGACATGTGATAGGATAGGAAAGAGGGCCTAGTAACTACGCATTATGCAGTTCCAAGTGACAGGGAGAGAGGTTGGTCACTGAGACTATGCAAAGCACAGCTCAGGCTTGACTGGGGAAATTTTGAGCACAGTCCTCATTGAGGGGAAAAATTGTGCAAGGGCCACTGGGAGACAGGATTGTGTAGTTGAGACATTTAGTGGCTAATGCGGGATGGGACCCTGGGAGATAGATCTACTCATTTTTCCGAGATGGGGATTAGGTGGCAGAGAGACCCAAAAGACAGATCTGCACAGTTCTTGAGGTCAGTGAACTCTGACTGGGGGAGGACACTGGGCACACTTATGTGTAGTTCTAGGAGGCAACTCAGGTTGGGCTCTTTGCACATTGTGAGGTTCCAACAGGCAAGGGGAGAAGCTTGAGGATTGAGATTGTGAAGTGCGCAATTCAAGTTAGGCTGCGAAGTGCGCAATTATGGGGATGAAGGGAGGCTTCTCAGCTCTGGAATTGCGAAGTGCAACTACACTTGGGCAGTGAATCTGTTCCAGGAAGTAAGGTTGCATCATTGAGGGCTAATATTGCGCAGTAAGGTTTGGTAAACTAAGTTACTCGATCAGGAAGATTTTCGGATAAATGGCCAAGTGCAAGAGGAAGGTTAATTTGTGTGAACTTGAACTTTCTGATCACACGTTTGGCATACTTCGACGAAACAACAATATAGACCACCGGAACAAAAAGACAAAGAACTACCCTCTGTGAGATTGCCTTATAACAATAAGTGACAAGTGTGACACTTGAGTTAGACTTTAGGAAGACCGTGACGACACTTGTGTGACAGTGCTTAACACTTTTTGAATGATTATGACAGGTGTTTACATAGCTAGGAAAACTCGAATACACAAATACCAACCTTCGAAACCACGAGAAAAGGTTTGCAAGCATGGAAAAAAAGGAAAACATGACAAAAGATGATAACTAATCCAACAAGCAAAAGGGGTGAAAAGAAATTGAGAAATATTTTGAAATGAGATCAAGTGTTTGCAAAAATAAAGAGAAAGACTAAGGAAGGCTCTAAAATTTGAGTGTAAGACAAAATTTTGGAGGGTGTTGCAGTCGCTATAACACTTGGCAACACACTGGGTGAATTCCAACTTCTTTATCTTGGTTCATTTTTAGTGTAGGGCATTGGTCCTTCAAGGAGTATTGATTCACCGTGAATATTACTTTTGCTTCCCAGCTTACCCCATGGCCATACATGGTCCCCTTTGTACCTTCTGAGTTGAACACAACATAAGGTTCGGCCATATCACACTGTTTCGAATTGGGAAGGGTAGTTTAGCTCGAGAGCTTAATATTTTCATAGTATAGTTTTCATCTCTGGTGTTGCTCCGCTGCCAGTAGGCCTGGACAGTACCCTGGTGGAGTCACACAAGAACTCAAGCATTGCTCCACTTCCAGCGAGCCTAGACAATACCGCATGGAGTTTCTTGCCTCACCTCTCTGCGCAGGAAGCCTTTCTCTTCTTTCCCCTTTATTTATTTATTTAAAGAGAACTGTGCATCGACACTTATTTATTTTGGGGTGGAAGAGGCATCCCAACTTATTGAGAGCGGAAGAGGTTGTTCCTTAAGAGATGCATATAAATACCTCTGATTTAGGTTTTCTCGTTTATATTTTCCCCTTCTCCATTTCTACTAGTTGGGTAAACTTGAAAACACCAAAGCATAAAACTGAGTATAGGCACGAGGTTCCTAGACTAGACGCAGGTTCATGGCTGGACCGAAACTCTTCTTACAGACAGATCATATTTTCCGTTAGAATTTCATCAAATAAACGTTACAACTAATACCAAGAAGATGGACACGGGATTGGCCAAGGGTTGCAGTGTCACAAGACTTATAAAAGTTCAGCCACACACGCTTGGAATTCGGAACACAGTAAGGAACAACACTTATTTACATGAGAAAAACAATAGAAAAATTAAGAAAACATAACATCAAACAACAAAAGACTATGTACATAGCGGGGGCGCAACCCCGAATATTCACTCAAACTATTTCTTTAGGTCTTGGCCATTGACAGGGAGAGAGTCAATCTTCCCGTCAAGTGATTAAAGATGATATGTGTATTGGCCAAGATTCTTATGGATTGTGTAAGGACCAATCCATAGGGATTGAAACTTAGTGTGCTTGCCTTTATCCTCTTGGGCTTTGTCCCAGTTCAATACTAAGTCGCCCACACTGAATCTAGTCTTCCCTGCATACTTCCTATCAAACCATCCCTTGATACAAATCTGATGGAGTGAAATTTTTTATTTTTCTTTTAGTCTTTCTTCCTGTAGCTTGTGCAAAGTGTCCATCTGACGCTGAACTAAGAGACATGGCTTGCCCTATGATTCTTGAGACCACTAGAGAGCAGGAAAGTAGACGTTCGACTGGATGATGGCTTCCTTTTCATACACCAGGAAGTAAGGGGAGGTGTTTAGAGAAGGATTAGGTGTGACTCGGTCAGCCCATAAGGCATTCACCAAAGCAGAGTGCCAGTTTCGCTGCTCAGAGAAAATGGTATTTTTGTTGATACGGATGAGGTTCTTATTCGTGGATTCTGTGAGACCATTCTCCTATGGATAATAGTTAGCAGAATGTTTCAATACAATACCATTTTCCAATGCAAAATCATAAATCTTTAACAAAGAAAAGTACGTTGCATTGTCAAAAACAAGTGATGTAGGAAAGCCAAACCTAGAGATTATATTCTACTGCAGAAAGTTGATGACTTTTTGATCATTTACTTGTTTTGCCAGAATTAACTCCATCCACCACGTGAAATAATCGGTAACAGTCAAAATATAATGGTGTTTCTTCGATGAGTGAGGGAAAATTTCCCCAATGATATTCAAGCTCCACTATTGGAATGATTATTCCACTGTGACACGTTGCAATGGGGTTGGTGACTTCCGATTTCGTCTAGCACACCTTTGATAGGCCGAACACTTGCAGGCATAGGCATGAACATCCTTGAATAATGTAACCCAATAGAATTCGACCCACCTGACCTTGTGTGTTGTATCGTTTCTTGCGAAGATTCCCCCAGTTGGTCCATTGTGGAGATCACGTAAAACCTTGTCTGAATCATGTGCCCCCAGACACTTGAGAAATATCCCATTGTGGTGCTTTCTGAAAATCACCCCATGCACCAGCTGATATGATAATGCTTTTAGTTAGAATTCCCTCTTCTGTCGCATAGAAAAATTTGAGGGCACGGTGCCATGCTCAAGGTACCAGCGCACATCTGCGTACCAAGAGTTTCTATCTAAAGCGGGAGAGGCTCACTCAACGTTGTACATTTTGATTTCTTGCTTCCAGCTTGCGAGCTCTTCTTCTTCCTCTTGCACATTGATTGCCTTTGTGCTAACTTGAAAAGACCATGACCCTTGATGGTGTGAACTTTTTTGATGTCAAGATCATATTCCTATAATCCAGTCATCCATTTTTCCCTTCTCTCACCCATCTCTTGTTGAACAAGCAATGATCTGACTGTTGGGTGCAAAACAAAGATGATACAATGATTTTTCAACAGGTAGGGTCTGAAGTGATTTACCGCCGTGTATACTACATAAGCTTGCTTTTCCACGATGGGGTAGTTAATTTCTAGTCCTTGTAGGCTCGCGCCCATGAAGGAGATAACTCGCTCATTGCTCAACTTGTCCTTCTTAGTGAGCGCAACAACAAGAGAAGTGTCGAAAGCAAAAGTGTAGAGAAAGAAGTCTTTGTTGAAGTCTGGATTGTACAATGTTGGTGCCTCTTCTATCAGTTGCTTAATATGGGTAACGTGTCCTTTTCCCTTTTATCCCATTTATAGATGGCGTCCTTCTTGATCATATCTTGCATGGGTTTAACAATCTGAGCACAGTCAAAGATGAACTTTATAAGGAAGTTGATCTTCCCTAGGAAAGACTACATAGCTTTCCTTTTCACTGGGTGGGGAATCTTCGTGATGGTCTGAACCCATACCAAATTTACCTTGATCCCACTTTTAGTAATAATATCTCAAACTGCGAAGATACTCTTCTTGGGATTCAAGGATATCCCATATTTTCAGCATCGCTCAAAATTTTTCTTAAGGTGTCATTGGTGGTCTAGCCATTGTTTGGAAAACACTATTACATAATCGAGGTAGACCACTATGCTCTGTCCAATAAGCCCGTGAAAGGTGATGTCCATTGCACGTTGAAACATTTTACCCGCATTAACCAATCCAAACAGCATTCAACTAAATGAGAACGTGCCCCACTTAGTACGGAACGTAGCCTTTAGCCTGTCAGGCTCTGCTAGTAGAACCTGGTTGTAGCCTAAGAAACCATCTAACAAAGAAAACATGTATGCCCCAGATACTGTTTGCAATATTTGCTCCATGGACAACACTAAATAATTATACTTGTCTGAGGCGTGGTTAAGATTATGGAAATCTATGCACAGACGGATCTCCCTGAACTTCTTCCTTACAGTGGCCAAGTTAGATACCCATGTCAAATGTCACACTTTGTAAGTGATCTGAGCATCCAACAACTTCCTCAATTCATTTTGTACTAGGGGCTCAAGTGTTGGATGAACTTTCCTTAATTTATGTTGAAAAGGCTTTACCCCTTCCTTGATTGTTATGACATGTTGGATTATTCACATGTCATATGTCTTAAGGTCATCGTACATCCACATGAATACATCACGGTACTACTTGAATAAGGGTATGAAAGCTTGTCACTGTTGTGGAGTACAAAAAGTACCAAGATTCACATACTTCGAATCTTTTTCTGTCCCCAGATTGATTTTCTCATGCGACAATGTAGAACTATGGGTTTTTGTGTTCACAAGTCGCCATAAATGGTTCTGCATGTCATATAACTTTTCCAATGATACCACACCCTTTGGGATTAGGCTTCCTTTTCTTATACTAGTTATGTCTTGTAGAGCCTTCTCGTGCTCGTCCTCATCAATTGTTGTGTCTTTGAATACGTCAGCATTGTCCACAAAGTACAGTGTATTTTGGTCATCATCAAAAACATGTCAATTAGTTATATTGTTTGGAATGGATGGTTTATACAAAATTTTAATACTAAATTTGTCCCTTAATTGTAACATCCTAGCAGTTATGTTTTCCAGGCATATGTGGTTGCATTATACATTATTGGTAGTGAAATGATATTGAAAGCTTGGAAATGAGAAATAAGTAGTCATACCTCTTGCTGGTAACTCTTAAGACGAGGTGTTGGCTTAGTGGGTCCTGACCCAGGTTCAAATTTAGTTGCACCAAACAAATCCCTGCACTACTGGCCCTTTTAGCATCAATCCACGGAGCGCGGACTGAAGTCTCACCCAAAGCAGTATGGGGGGATGTTGGAACCAAGTTTCCACACCCAGAGATGAGCGTGATGTCATTTTATGCCCTAACTCTACCTTCACATAGATCGATAAGCCTTTAAGGCTTATCGATGTAACTTCCTTTAATCATCCTCTAGACCTCTGCGAAGGTCTACAACTGTCTTTCGCTAACCCTAAATAAGCGAATCCACTACTTACACACTTCAAAGATTAATTATAACCCAATAATTACTTAGATCAGCTTAAGTGTTTGATAAATTCAACATACAACAATATAATCTTCGCATAAACAATTAATAGTAATTGCGTTCATATAATAGTATAAGTCGTGTAAAGTCGCACATCAATACATAATTATTTCATAAACCCATTATAACATAAGGTGCATTCATATAAACAAAAGTAAAGAGATAAACACAAGTATTTATGCAACAATCTTCTTTATTAATACTCAGTTCTGCTTACAAACTCAAGACTTCACTGCGCACTCAGCTGCAGACTCTACTCTAGGCTTCTCCCATAGACCAAACTTCATTACTTGCCTTAGAAATCCTAAGATACACCTATTTATACAACCCCACCTTCAAAAGCTGACTCAAATTACATAAAATAAGGGTAAAATCATTTATGACTCTTTAATTATCTATGCACTCCGCGACCACAACTTGCGGAGACTTTACATCTTTATACAACAAAACTAGGGTTTTTGCCCCAAAATAGACCCTAGGGGACCCCATTCCCACACAAGGTGATACACAATGTATAGTGTTACGTACCCAACGCGCCATGGTTTCATAGTCACCTACCACTTTCATGACAACAATATTAAGGTCAATGGATTTTTGTAATCCCAAGATGAGTGCTTCATACTCTGCGGTGTTGTTTGTGCACTCGAATTCCAAGAGACTAGAGATCAAGTGTTTTCATGCAGTGGGTCTTTTAAAACACAACTAGCTCTAGAGCCCTCCTGTGTTGTGGATCCATCAAAGTACATGGTCCACATATCATTTGTACAGGGACCGCTTACCACACTATTATTACTACTACTACTACTACTTACTATACAAAGTTTATTATCACTAGTTCGAAAAGGAAGGAGGTCCAACTGTGTGTCTAGTGGGACTGGGGATGGCTCTGCAAGATAGCACCCCAATTGTGTCTCTATAAAATAATAGCTGAAAACAAGTTCCGTGAAAGCCAATGGCTCGTTATGTCCATTCAAGTGAGTAACTTTGTGCTTCATGTGTATTTCTAATAGTACCTGAATCTAATTGTTCCTACCCATATACGGAATCCATAAGTGTGACCAGTCAGTGGCAAAGTATCCTTGCATCTTGCTTGACCTGTTTGTACTCAACAATACCGCATATGCTTCTGGGATGTCCATAATTACAATGTTGATGCATTGGTGAACTCATTCGTTAGATGATAACCAGATGATCAAAACCTTGAGTTCACCAATTGTTGGAACATAAGTTCTATCTAGTTGGATGATCTGTGCATATGTCTTACTCCATTGAGAATTAATATTCTTAGCCATGGAGAGCAGCATGACATTAAATGATGCACCAGAATCAACCAAGAAATTGTGTACATTGAAGTTAAAGATTTCAAATGATAACAATAATGGTGGGCAGAGTGAGTTTTCCTCGAAGTGGAGTGCATTGAGCATAGATGTGAGATTGCCAATAGACTTACTAGATCCCATGTCTGAAGAGGTAGCATCACCAGTAGAAGTTTTCCCAAGTGCTCCTAGAAGAATTTCCCATCGGTTCGTGATTTTTGTGACTTTAAACAAAGAGATGTTCGCATAAACCTTCTTCATGTCTTCTACAATGGTGTATTCTATTTTGGGAAGACTCACCGAGGTGTCCAAGGGTGGAACTGATTTTATGGTTTTTGGTGGAATGGTTTTGTCTTTACTGCTGATGGAAACACTTTTCGTCGGGAGTGTCTTCCTGGACTTGCTTTGAGTGTTATGTGTTGAGTTTGGCGAAGGAGTCATTTTTCTTAACAAATTTTCCCTGAATTTCTATTTCGGCACCTCAATCACAATGGTTGGCCCTTGACTTCTCAAGTTGTATCAGTTATCCTACTTTTGGGCCAAACCATCACTTGGAGGCTATTTATCAGCATTGTTTTTTTGGGCTACAAGGACATGTTGATACATATTTACCACATGCCCAGTGCTTCCTGCTTCATCAGTTGTAGCATCTTCTTCTTCTTCATCATTAGGCTCAGGTTGTTCATCAACCATGATTGTGTCAATGAACTCCACAACAATACTACTCATTCCTTGGTTTCATTCTAGGCACGTCTTTTCCGAATGATGCTCGTGGTGGAACCTGCAGTATGTATTCATGCCAATTTTCTCAATGTTTAGAACCATATTGGAAATCTACGTAAATTTTACTAGTTGATTACTATTGTTGCTGGAAGCTGCATTTTTCTTAGGTGGGTACCTAGGGGGTTTGTTACTCATGATGGTCCCACTTGTTCTCTGTTTGAGTTCATCCATTTCGGTGGTCAGGGACTTGAGTAAGGCTTTCGATATCATTCGTTTCCTTTTCTTTGGCCTTGCTCATAGATGTATGTGACCTCTTACCCATGTCCTTGGTGGGTTCCTCATCTGTGATGACTCCAATAGCGCGCAGGTCCTTCTCTATGAAAATAACCTCTTCATAGTTTTCTATTAGAGTTGGTTTCATAGTTTTCTTGAGAAATTATACAATATTGTTTGGCAAGGAAGAAGTGTAAGAGTCAGTCGTGATGGAGCCGTGAGGTTTCACGTCATCCAAAAACTTGTTCAAAATATGGTTGAACCTCTTATTGAAATCTTTGAGCTTTTCTTTCTGCTCCATGTTGAGACTACCAACTCCTTCAGTAACATGGCAGGGGTCTTATCTTTAGCAAATTTCTCAAGAAAGATCCTTTTGAATGCTCTCTAATTCTGAATGGAGTTTGGAGGAAGGATGTGGTACCATATTATTGCTCTACCATCCAAGGTACATGGAAATAGTCTATGTGCAATGTCATCATAATGTACCTTGATTGTTTGCAGATGTAAGTAAAAATTGTCTAAGTGATCTTCCGCCTTCATTGTTTTGCCAGGGCCATATTTCCTTAAGAGCTTCTCCACATGTCTTTGCATCTTGTGCAGGTCACCCGGAAGTGCCAGTGAGCCCTGAGTCATCCAATCCAAATTTTGGTCAGCCATGTCATCTTCTTCGTCATTCTCCTCTTCCTCTTATGAATATGTTGGTTCTTCTTCCTCTTCTTCTCCTTCATTTCCTTCCCCTCCATATCCTCCACTGGTGTTTGAACTTGAGAGAAATGGACTACCTCCTTCTCCTTCGTGAAAGAGTGGAGGCTCCTCTTCCTGTTCAACAGCCTCTACTAGTTCTTCAAGAGTGGTGAGGATCGCTTCTTCAATAGAGGAGACAAATACTCTTGTGGGGGTGGTTTTTCTCTTCTTTTGAGAATATTGAAGAGTGATTACTCCCGTAGTCAGCCCAAAAACTTTTGCAAATTGACGGGTGATGGGCAGAGAGCCTGAATCTTATGGTCCGATATTTCACGTTCAGGCCTAGGCGGTGGGGAATTACCAACTTCAGAGTTTTTATTAGGGGAGAGGGAGTGAACGTTACTGCCTTGACCAAAAGATGTATGAATGGGGTCGGTGAGACAATCTGCCATATAATACTAGTGCCCCCCCTTCTAGTGCCAGAAATTTTGACGCTACTCGACCCGCCAACATTCAGGGGACCTCCCTGGTATGAAGTCCCAATCAGACCTCACACTGTTTGGTGTAGGAGTTCCATCTAGTATAATGGTTTGGTTGGAAAATTCTTAATGGTTTGCCTCGATTCTAGCTGTCAACACGAGAGAGTAATGCAATGGTATCTTAGAACAACAAGGTGAGAGTGCCTGGTGGGTGTGTAGTGCAACTATGTCTAGGTTCTCTTACTGCAAAAAGGGGAAGAAAAGTGAGCCTCTAAGTGAGAGGTAATAGTACCACCCAGGAAGAGATACACATAAACTAGAAAATCTTGTCCAACATCCAAGAGAATATTCCACAAAGGATGCGACAGTCATCACAACCAATGAACAGGGAAAGATCTGTCTACCATCCAACGGAGTAGTCCACATAGGATGTGATGATCATTATAACCGATAAGTAAGGAAAGGTCTTTCTAGTATCCTACAGAATAGTCCACAAGGAAGAGATAACTATGGCAACCATTACAACACATTCCCAACAAGATAAGCACTAAAACAATCAAAATAATTCAACTATATTAGTACATGTGAAAACAAACGTGAAATATAAATGCTCATGGAATAGTCTTACAAACATCCATAAATCATGCATGGAAACATGCTAGCCCGAAAAGGCTTCTGTAAATAAGCAAAAATTCCTAGACACATATTTACATTGTACATCACTAGCCCCAATAGTGGGACATTGGAGCCACTCCTTACTCCTCAAAGAACTGAATGAAACTCTCTATCCTTTGTGGGAGAAGCCAAGGTAAAAATTCTTTTGCTCATGCAATGAGTGGGTATATATAACCAAGGGGTGATGCTTGACCCTTGTGACTCTTTGACTATCCTCATGACTTTTCAACTGACATGACTCTTCATATTCATGTGTGTCCATTGGACTTCCACCTTACATTACATTTGATTTACAATATACATGGCTCATAATAGTGATGTGACCTTTGACAACTCATGACATGACTTAACATGACACTGCTGACATGGATTGGCTTGCCGAGGTGGCAATCCCAAGCCATTGTTGTTGTTGAGTGATAGATGTGTTCTTGGATGTGCTTTCTCTTTTCCTCCGCATAGCTTGATGATTTTGGGTCTTCAATGATATTTGGTCTTGAGAGGTGGTTGCATACATGTGATCCTTTTGCTTGCTCTTGATAGGTTCCTTTATCCATCCAGCCGCAAATGAATCTTCGCGCATGTTTCCTCCTTCTTCTCTATCTTCATCATCTTGTCGTGATCTGACTATGTACCTGTTCCAACAATTCACTCATGACAAGACGACATCAATCCAAAAGCTCCCTAGTCTAAGAGGATGCATTATTATCCATGGACTGAGCCTGGGAAATGTGACAGGATGGGAAAGAGGGCCTAGTAACTACGCATTATGTAGTTCCAAGTGACAGGGAGAGAGGTTGGTCACTGAGACTATGCAAAGCGTAGCTAAGGCTTGACTGAGGAACTTTTGAGCAAAATCCTCATTGAGGGGAAAACTTGTGCAAGGGCCAGTGGGAGACAGGATTTCATAGTTGAGATAGTCAATGGATGATTTAGGATGGGACTCTAAGAGATAGATCAACATAGTTTTCAGAGACAAGAAGGAATAGGTAGTAGAGAGACCCAAAGGACAGATCTGTGGAATCTTGAGGTCAGTGAGCTCCGATTAGGGGAGAACATTGGGGACACTTCTAGGTAGTTTTGAGAGGCAAAATAGGTTGGGCTCTCTACGCATTATAGGGTTCCAACAGGAAAGGGGAGAAGCTTGAGGAATAATATTGCGAAGTGTGCAATTCAAGTCAAGCTGGGAGGGGTTACTACGCAATTCTAGAGATGAAGGGAGGCTATCAACTCTGTCATTGCATAGTGCAATTGCCCTTGGGAAGTGACTGTGCACTACACAGTTCTAGTTAGAAAGGTTGCATCACTGAGGGCTAATACTGCGCAGTGTGCAGTTCAGTCGCGATTTGGTGAACTGAGTTGCTTGATTGGGAAGATTTTCAGAGAAATGGCTAAGTGTGGGAGGAAAGTGAACTTGTGTAGAAATTTAACTTTGTGATCACAAACTTAGAATACTTTGGTTGCACAACAACATAGACCATCAGAACAACAAGACAAAGCACAACCCTCTTTGATATTGTCTTATAACAAGAAGTGACAAGTGCGACACTTGAGTTATACTTTAGAACGACTGTGATGACACATGTGCGGAAATGCTTAACACTTTTTGTATGAGTGAAATAAGTGTTTACAAAGCTAGGAAAAAACGAATACACAAGGACCAACCTTCGAAACCACTAGAAAAAGTCTGCAAGCATGGAAAAATAGTCAAACATGCCAAAAGATGATAGTTGATCCAACAAGCAGAAGGGGTGAAAAGACACTAAGAAATCTCGCGAAATGAGCTCAAATGTTTGCAAAAATCAAGAGAAATACCCAGGAAGGCTATGAAATTTGAGTGCAACCCAAAATGTTAGAGGGTGTTGCAGCCGCTACAACAAATTGATAATCTCACCTGCCCTCACAATACTTCTTCCGTTCAAGGAAACAATATTCCCAACACGAGTCCCCTACTAATATTCCTGAAGTTGTCAGATCTTCTCAGCCTGGTCTTAAACAAACCTATGAAATCTCTTACGAGCACATTCAGGCCATTTGACCTATAGCCTATAAGTTTGCAAAGGTTATTGGACTGATTCCAAGAGTACACAATCAACCTTATTTTCCAAAGAAGAATGTGACCACTCCTACCAGGATAGTGGTTTTGACAGTTGAAGATTTGGTTCTCTCCGCCCTTGAAGAGCTAGCAGAGACTATGCAAAGCATAGAGAAACCAGAGAAACCTCTATCTTTTAACGGAAGTGACACAGAAAATGTTGTACTCTCAGATGATACTTTTTGCAAGTTAGGTGGTGAAGAAGAAGAGAAAGGTCCATCAGATTTTGACAAAGAGGAGAACCACAAAGATGAAGACATGGAAAATCAAGACTTGGATTGGATGACTCAGGGCCCACTTACTATGTCAGGTGTTTTACAAAATATGTCAAGGCACCTAGAAAATTTGTTAATAAAGTAAGACCCTGACAAAGAAGTAAAAGCGGAGGACCTTTTGGACAACTTCTACCTTCATTTGAAAATGCTTGAGGTAAGTTACGGTGATGTTTCATGTAGACTTTTCCCTTGTCTCTTAGATGGAAGAGAAGTTGTATGGTATCACAGTCTCCCTCTAAACTCAATCCAAAATTGGAAGGGGTTTAAGAAGTTTTTTCTTGAAAAAATTTCCGATGACAAAACCCCTGCCATGTTATTGAAAGAGTTGGGAAATTTGAAGATGGAGCAAAAAGAGAAGGTTAAAGATTTTAATCAAAGGTTCAATTGTATATTGAAAATATTTTCTATAGATTCAAAACCTCATTACCCTATCACTATTTATTATTACATTTCTTCCTTACCGACAAGCACCGCATAGTTCGTGAAGAGAACTACGAAAGTGATTATTGCAGAAAATTATGAAGAAGCAATCGCAGTTGAAAAGGACTTGCATGCGATTGGAATCATCGTGGAAAGACTCCAAATACATGGGCAAAATGTCTTGGGCCTCCTCGGGTAGGGCAAAAGAAAAAGAAACTATCGATCTTGAGAGCTTGACCTGTACCATAAAGTCTCTGTCCAATGCATTGGAATATTTAAAACAGAGTTCGAGCGAGACCACCATAAGCAAAAAGGCTCCTAAATTCAACTTTTTGAAAAGGGCTTCTAACTCCAGCAGCAACATCAATTAGTCATCCAATTCTGTGCAAATCTCAAACATTGTGTTGAATGTTGAGAGCATGGGCATGGATCAATATTGTTCGTTCATCAAGAATATCACTCAGAAAATACATGCCCACAACAAAACCACATCATGAACACTCTAGTTACGCATTTCATTGACACAATACTTTAAGATGAGCAGACTAAGGCTGTGGAAGAAAAGGAAGAAATTGTTGCAACATAAGAAACTATAAAAGTTGGGAACACAGTAAATACGCTTAGTTGTGTATACACAGCTGAAATATTGCCAAAAAGAAACCACTGAGTGGGGACCAGGATAAAAAGAAGAATGGTCAATATAAATTGAGAATCCAAGGTCCAGTTTCTGAACCAGAGTTGACGAGGTAGAAACTGAAAGAACATGTGTTAAGGAGGATCACACTGCCTGTCAACTTAGCACAAAACACTTAGAGCAAGCATGGACACACTGCTCCAATGAAGAGTATTTTTTCCAGCAATAAATTCAAGTCCATTACTCTGGAAGTATCATATCAAATTAATCCTCCAAACTCTTCGACGATTTCCGTTGTGCTTTATTATAATATATTTGAAGACATGAAGAAAATTTGCACTAACATTTTACTCTTCGAACTCACAAGGATCGCGAGCCAATATGAACTGCTCGTCCGCACTCTTGAACAACCTACCTCGGGTAACAACGCTTCTTCGCAGAAGGGTTCTGGTAAGTCTTTTGGTCCCCCATAATTAGTACTTAATGCATTAATATTAGATGCTAACACACTTTACCCTCTATTTTTAATTACAATGTACACAATTGCTTTGTTGATTATTGTGCATCGGTCAATGTAATGCCATTATCTGTAGCTAAGAAAATTAATGTAAAATGGGATCAAATAGATGCACAAATTATCCAGCTGGATAGGACTCTTGTCCAAGTTATTGGCGAACTCATAAATGTACTTATTTTCCTATCATCTGATCAATGAGTTCACCAGTGTATAAATATAGTAATTGTGGACATTTCGGAAGCATATGGTGTTTCTCTAAGTAGAGACTAGTCCAGAAAATTACGAGGGTATTTTTCTACTAACTTATCACATTTATGGCTTCCATACAATGGAAAAAATAACCAAATCTGAGTGAACTCAAAACCTTACATGAATCATATTGTCACGCCCTTCGAGGGGAAAATGAACCAATTTCTATCGCAGATCTAATATTTGGTAATTGCTTCTTGGAGACTGAACCAGGGAGCTACCTTGCTCAACCTTCCCAATCCCAACAGATACACAGTTGGAACTCCTTCCTAGTCCAACTGGTAGAAATGACATTTATACAGTAGATAGTAGTAGTAGTAGTAGTAGTACTAGTGTAGGGTGTAGCTCTTGTACATATGATGGTTGGACATTGTTTTTTTACTTTTCCAAGGCACAGGGGGCCTTTGGAGCTAGTTCTTGTTTTAGTATACCCGCGATAGAGAAAACACTTGATCTCAAGCCCCTTTGGATTTGAGTGCATAAACAACACAGAAGAATATGAAGCACTCATCCTGGGCTTACAGAAGGTCATTGACCTCAATGTTGGATTTCTCAAAGCAGTAGGTGACTCAGAAATCATCATATGATAGGTACGTAATACTATACATTGTGTGTCACCTCGTCTAAAAAGTTAGCAACAAGAGGTGTGGAATTTGATTTCTTATTTCTGAGCTTTTAATTTCATATATGTTCCTATAATGTGTAACATTGTTGCAGATGCATTAGTAAATGTTTTCTTTAGGTTGTCACCGCTCAGGAATGGTTTTTTTGTTGAAATTATTTACAAACTATTTGTCCCTAATAATATCACTAATTTACGTGTTTTTAATGATGACCAACAGATACTGCACTTTGTGGAGAGCGCTGATGTATTCAACGATTCCACTATTGATGAAGACGAGCACGAAAGAGTGTTGCAAGATGCAGTGCACGCAAAAAAAGAGAACCCCATGCCAAAAGGCGTGGTATCATTGGAAAAGTTGTATGACTTGCAAAATCACTTTAGAGGGCTAGTCAATGCTAAAAACCATTGTTAAATGCTATTGCATAAACAGATTAATATTGGAACAAAGAAAGATCTAAATTTTTTCAATTTGTGTACTTTTTGTACACCACAAGAACAACAAGCCTTCATCCACTTATTCAAGCAGTACCGAGATGTGTTCGCGTGGACATATGATGAGCTCAAAACTTACGACACATGAATAATCCAACATGTTATTCGAATCAAGGAAGGGGCCAAGCCTTTTCAACAAAAGTTATGGAAGGTACATCCATCGCTTGAGCCTCTGATTGAAAAAGAGCTAAGGAAATTTTTGGATGTTCAGATCATTTATAAAGTGTGACATTCAACCTGGGTATCAAATCTGATCTTGGTAAGGAAGAAGTTGAGGTAAATATGCTTGTGCGTAGATTTCCGAAACCTTAATCGTGCCTCAGACTAAGACAACTACCATGTGTTGTCTATGGAGAAAATATTGCAGACAATATCGGCGTCAGAGATGTTTTCTTTACTTGATGGTTATTCAGGCTACAACCAGGTTTTGGTCTCAGAGCCCGATAGACTAAAAACTACTTTTCAAATGAAGTGGGGTGCATTTGCATTCAGAAGAATGCCATTTGGGCTAGTTAATGTTGGTGCAACCTTTCAACGTGCAATGGACATCACATTTCATGGATTGATCAGACATAGTGTGGTGGTGTATCTTGGTCATTTCAAGGTGTTTTCAAAGAAGAGATCTGACCACCTACGCCATTTGAAGCAAATATTCAAGCAATGTCAAAAGTATGAGATATCGCTTAATCCCAAGAAGAGTATCTTTGCAATGTCTGAGGGAAACATCTTGGGCCATATTATCGTGAAAAGTGGGATTAAGGTAGACACAGAGAGGGTCAAAGCTACTATGTAGATTCCCTTCCCATTGAATAAGAAATCTATGTAGTCCTTCCTAGGTAAGATCAACTTTCTCCGCAAGTTCATCTTCAATTGCACTCAAATTTTAAAACCTATGCAGGAGATGTTAAAGAAGGATGCAATATACAAGTGTGATAAAAGGGAAAAACATTTTTTTTCCCATATCAAGAAATCTATCACAAAAGAAACAGCCTTATACAACCCATATTTCAACAAATATTTTCTGCTCTACACCTTTGCTTCTGACACTTCTCTTGTCATCGTACTTACACAAAAAGATGATCTGAATAATGAGCATCCAATCTCTTTTATGAGTTCCAGAATACAAGGAACCGAGCTTAATTATCTCGCCATTGGTAAATAGGTGTATGCATTCTATAAGGTAGTAAATTACTTTCTACCCTATCTCTTGAAGAATCATTGCATTATCATTGTTCCACACCCAATAGTTAAATCATTGTTTGTCCAACAAGAGCTGGGTGAGAGAAGAGAAAACTGGATGACTACCCTGCAAGAGTATGAATTATAATTCAGGCCAATTCACACCATCAATATCTGCTAGTAGCAAAAGCAGTGGATGCAAAAGAATATGATCCATCTGGTTGGGAACAAGAAATCGAGATGTATAATGTTGAGCAAGCCTTCCCCACTTCTACCTCTAACTCTTGGTATGCGGATGTGCACCAATATATTGAGCATGGCACTTTTCCCTCTCACGTTTCCACATTGAAGAAGAGGATAGTCATATTATCTTACCAGTTGGTGCATGGGGTGATTTTCATAGAATACCATAATGGAGTATTTCTCAGATGCCTGGAAGCACATGATTAAGAGAGAGAGTGTTATGTGATCTCCAAGATGGACCAATTAAGGGACACTTTGCGGGTGACACAATGACACAGAAAGTTATGCAAACCATTTTTTATTGGCCCCCATTATTCAAAGATTCTCACGCATATGTCAGAAATGTGTCAGCCAAGGAAAGAAGTTAGCCTCCCCGTTGCAGCATATCGTTGTGGAAGAACCATTTCAATAATGGGGCCTAGATGTGATTGGTGATATTTTTCCACACTAATCAAAGCAACGGTGTTATATCCTCATTACCACAGATTACTTCACGTGATGGGCACAAGCAGTGCCACTCAAGCAGTGTCACTCAAGCAGGTGAATGATCAGGAAGTTGTCATTTCCTTAAGCAGAATATCATTTCCAGGTTTATCGTTTTGACTTCACTTGTTTTTGAAAATGCAACATACTTTTCATCGCTAATATTATATGATCTTGCATTAGAAATTAGCATTGTATTGAAACATTCTACTAATTATTATCCACAGGGAAATGGTCTTGCCAAGCCCACTAACAACAACCTTATCTGCATTATCAAGAATATTGTTTTCTCTGAACAAAGGAACTGGCACTTTGCTTTGTTGAATGCCTTATGGGCTAACCAAGTCACTCCAAAAACTTCTCTAAATATGTCTCCTTACTTCCTGGTGTATGGACAAGAAGCCATCCTACCCTTGAACATATATTTTCCTACCCTTAAACTTTCACTAGAATCCCAGGGAAAGTCGTGCTTATTGGTTCAGAGTAGGATAGATACTCTCCTCAAGCTCCGGGAAGAAAGATAGAAAGAAAAAATAATTTTTTTCTCTTCACCAAAGTCGTATCAAGAGGTGGTTTGATAAGAACTCTACAGGGAAGAATGAATTCAGTGTGGTTGACCTAGTCTTAAAGTGGTACAAAGCCCATGAGGACAAAGGAAAACACACTAAGTTTCAATCCATCTAGATCAGACCATTCACTTTCCATGATAAGCTTCGTCAATGCACATATTTTCTTCAATGCCAAGATTTAAAATAATATTTTCAATGACAATCTGGGGTTTTGCCCTACCCTATGTACTTAGTTCATTTTCTTGTTTGTGTCTGTTTGGTCTTGTGTTTGTTTTTGTTTTTATAAATAAGCGTCATGTGTGAACATGCTCTCCAAATTACTTGTGTGTGGCTGAGTTGAAAAGAGTCTTGTGACACTACAACATTTGGCTAACCTTCGATCCTCCTTCTTTATTTTGGTTAGATATTTTGGTCAATGATGTTTTGATGGAAAATATGATTCGTCCATAAGGAGAGGTTTGTGTTGAACCATGATACCTATGTCTACTCGGTTCCTTATGTTTTGGTTTTTTCATGCTTATCCAATCAATAGAGGAGTAAAATAAGAAAAACCAAAAAGAGCAAACCTAAATCAGAGGTCTCTATATTCTTCTATGAAGGAACAACCTCTCGTGCTCTCAATAAGTTGAGATCCCTCTTCTTCCCATAAAATTAATAAGTTCCTATGCACAATCGTATATAAAAATAAATAAATAAAGGTGAAAGAAGAGAAAGGCTTCCTGCGCAAAGAGGTGAAGAAAACAACTTTGTCGGGGTACTGTTCAGGCTCGTTGGAAGCAAAGCAATGTTTGTGTTCCTATAGTAACTCCATCAAGGTATTGTCCAAGTCTGTTGGCAATGGAGTAACACCAGAGATGAAAAACCATACTCTGAAAATCTAAATCTCACAAACTATACTACCCTTTCTGATTCGAAACATTGCGATGTGGTTAGTTTTATGTTTTTGTTCAATCGAGAGGGCACAAAGGGGGCCATGTTTATTCATGAGGTAAATGGGGAAGCCAAATTGATTTGAATGATGAATCAATACTCCCCGAAGAACTGAGACCTTGCCAAAAGGAATCAACCAAGACAGAGAAGCTGGCATTCTATGAGTGTTTCACCAAGTGTTGTCGCTACTACAACACCCTCCAAAATTTTGGTCTGCACCCAAATTTTGGAGCCTACCTTGATCTTGCACACTGTCGTCGCAAACATTGAGACTCATTTTATGTGTTTTTTATAAGTGTTTTTCTCCCATTTGCAAGGAAATCAAAGTGTCGTATTTTCACATGTTAAGTGATGTATGATGTATGTAAGCTTGTTTTGGTGGTTTCAAGGGGTTATCGTAGTCTAAATGAGTTTTTCTTACCATGTAAAAATCCATCACACTGATTTCCAAAGTTTTAAGCATTGTCCCATAAGTGTCATCACGGTCGTCGCAAAGTGTATCTTTGGTGTCACACTTGTCATCACAAAGTTGTTGCACTGAGGGAATCTGTTTTCATGTGTTCTGGATGATCTATGTTGTGTCATCATGTGTTCTAAGTGTGTGATCATATTCAAGTCTCATCACTTTTCTCATCAGATTCATCGATCCCACACAGCCAAATACGGAAAGACTCCCGACCAAGAAACTTAGCCTCATCCAACCCTCTTGAACTGTGCATTGCACAGTATAATCCCTCAAGATACAACCCTACCTCTTGGCATTGCACAATGTGCAGTTCCTACCTCCTAAGACTATGCATTACGTAATCACAGTGCTCAAGCTAAACCTCTGACCCCAAAATCTGTGCAATTTCTCCCTCTTTCCCAGTTAGTGCTACACACTACGGAATCACAAGGCTCAATCCCCAGCGCTGAGCCCTTGAGCTTCACAAATGCGCAATCATCTACCCTCCTCTTCCTTCTAGAATTGCGTAGTTGGTAAAATCAGTGCTTAAGCCCTTAGCCTAGGTCCCTCAGTGCCCCAACTACGAAATTTTCTTGCTTAGACTAGCATAAACTATGCATTGTGCAGCCTCAAGGCTTAAGCCTGACCCCTGATTGACTGATTTGTACAATTGCACAATCACTAAACCTCTCCCTCAGCCTTCCACTCGGTTCCATCTCAATCAATGGATTTTCATGCAACATGTTAGGCTAGGGGTTTATCAGACTAATGTCGTCTTATCATGAGTGAATTACAAATGCAGGTACTCTTTCATACCATGACAAGATGATGGAGAAGGGGAACATGAAATAAGACACCTCTATAGCTAAATATACAAGGAGATCAATTAGAAGAAAGAAAAGGGGCACCATTTTGCGACTGTTTCTCAAGATCATATATCATTGAAGACTCCTCATCTCTAAGCCATATGGAGGTGGACAAAAGAGCATTCTCAAGAAGACATATAGTAAGAAGAAGCAAGAAAGACTCGATATTACCATGTCATCATGTAGTCCATGTCATCAGTGTCATTTCATGTCCCGTCACGAATCACCATGTGCCACATCACTTTTGTGGATTATGTAAATCCCTATTCAAAATGTATTGTAAAGTGGGAATCCAAAGGACATGTACAAAATATGAAGAGTCATGTAAAGTCGAAAATTCATAGGAAGTCAAATAGTCATGAGGGTAGTCAAAGAGTCACAAGGAAGGTGAAGCATCACCCCAATGATTATATATACACCCTCATTGTATGAGCAAAGGAATTTTCACCTTGGATCCTCTCGCAAGGCATCAAAGAGACAAGCTAGTTCTTATTGGGAACAAGTAGTGGCTCCAACACTCCATTATTAGAGTCAATGGTGTTCATTGTATACATGTGTCTGGGGAATTTTACTTAATATATGAAGCCTAATGTCCATCACGTTCTTCATGCATGGATTATGAATGTTTGTAAGATTGTTATGTGAATTTTTATGATTCATGTTTTCTTTCAGCTATACTAAAGTAGTTGAACTATTTCAGGTATTTTAGTGCTTATCATATTGAGAATGTGTTGTAATTGTTGTAATGCTCATCGCATATTTGTGGACTATTTAGTTGGATGTTAGATGAATACCTATCGTTTGTGTGTGTTTTTATCAGAGTAGTAATATTACCCCTCTTTGTGTGTTTTTATCAAAGTAGTACTATTACCCCTCTCCTAGAGGTTCACCTTCTCTTCCCTCTGCAATAGAAGAACCTTGAAACACCTATGATTGAACACTCACTAGGCACGATTACTTGTTTCTCCAAGACATAAATGTGTTCCTCTCTCTTGTTGATAGTTAGAGCCAAGGAAAATATTTAAGCTTGTTTTTGTGGTTTCAAGGAGTTATCTTTGTCTAAATGATTTTTTCTTACCATGTAAAAATTTGTTGCACTCATTTCTAAAGTTTTAAGCACTGTCCCACAAGTGTCATCACGGTAGTCGCAAAGTGTATCTTTGGTGTCACACTTGTCGTCACAAAGTTGTTGCACTGAGGGAATCTATTTTTCATGTGTTTTGGATGATCTATGTTGTTTTGTCAAGTGTTCCAAGTGTGTGATCACAGTCAAGTCTCATCACTTTTCACATCATCTTCATTGATCCCACACTTAGCTAAATTTGGAAAGACTCCCGACCAAGCAACTTAGCCTCATCTGGCCCTCTTGAGTTGTGCATTGCACAATATCATCCCTCAAGCTACAACCCTACCTCTTGGCACTGCGCAATGTGTAGTTCCTACCTCCCAGGAATGTGCATTGCGTAATCCCAGTGTTGAAGCTCGGCCTCTAAACCCAAAAACTAGGCAATTTCTCCCTATTTCCCAGTCAGTACTATGCAATTACAAGGCTCAATACCCAGCCCCGACCCCTTGAAATGCACAAATACACAATCATCTAGCCTCCTCTTCCTTCTAGAATTGCGTAGTGGGAAAAATCAATGCTTAAGCCCTCATCCTAGCTCCCTAATCTCCCCAACTACGCAAATTTCTTGCTCAGACTAGCCTAAGCTACTTATTGTGCAGTATTAAGGCTCAAGCCTGACACCTGAATGATTGAGTTGTGCAATTGCGCAATCACTAAACCTATCCCTCGGCCTTCCACCCAGTTCCAACTCAATCAGTGGATTCTCATGCAACATGTTAGACTAGGGTTTATCAGACTAATATCGTCTTGTCATGAGTGAATTGCAGATGCAGGTACTCCATACCATGACATGATGATGAAGAAGAAGATGGAGAAGGGAAACATGCAAGAAGACACCTCTATAGCTTAATATACAAGAAGATCAATCAGAAGAAAGCAAAGGGACACCAGTTTGTGATTGTTGCTCAAGATTAGATATCACTGAAGACTCCTTATCTCTAAGCCATATGGAGGTGGACAGAAGATCATTCTCAAGAAGACATATAGCAAGAAGAAGCAAGAAATACTTGACATTACCATGTCATCATGTAGTCCATGTCATCAGTGTCATGTCATGTTATGTCATGAGTCACCATGTGCCACATCACTTTTGTGGATTATGTAAATCCTTATTCAAAATGTATTGTAAAGTGCGAGTCTAAAGGACATGTATAGAATATGAAGAGTCATGTAAACTTGAAAAGTCATAGGAAGTCAAACAATCATGAGGGTAGTCAAAGAGTCACAAGAAAGGTGAAGCATCACCCCATTGGTTATATATACACCCTTATTGTATGAGAAAAAGACTTTTCACCTTGGCTCCTCCCGCAAGGCATCAAAGAGACAAGCTAGTTCTTTTGGGGAACAAGTAGTGGCTCCAATGCTCCATTATTAGAGCTAGTGGTGTTCGTCGTATATATGTGTCTGGATACTTTTACTTAATATATGAATCCTGATGGCAAGCATGTTCTTCATGCATGGATTATGAATGTTTGTAAGGTTGTTCTATGAATGTTTACTTTCAGTTGTACTAAAGTAGATGAACTATTTCGGTTATTTTAGTGCTTATCATATTGAGAATGTTTTGTAATGGTTGCAATGCTCATCGCATATTTGTGGACTATTTAGTTGGATTTTAGATGGATACCTATCATTTGTGTGTGTTTCTGTCAGAGTGGTACTATTACCTCTCTTGTAGAGGCTCACCTTCTCTTCCCTCCGTGGTAGAAGAAGCTTGACACACCTGCAACTGACTAGGAACGATTACTTTCTTTTCGAAGGCACACATGCATTCCTCTCTCTTTCTGATAGTTATAGCCAAGGAAAATCTTTAAGAAAATGGTAACCAGGCCATATTTCGGATGGGGCTCCTATCCCAAACTGTTTGAGGTCTAATTGGGACCACATATCGAGGAGACCCCTTGAAAATTGTCAGGTCCGACACTATCAACAAAACTATTTTGTGAAAGTTTTTGGTGGAACAAAAATATATATGTTGATTAAATATTTATAACATTTTAAATAATTCCATTATTTTATTAACATTTTCAGGCACATTTTAATTTTGTTTATTAATTTTAATACTTAAAAATTTGTTTGTATTGATTTATTTTTTCTTTCTCTCATCACTCGTGCTTTATGAAGTAGCTAAAGTTTAGAAAAAGGGTTGAAGGGAGAAAAATGAAGAAAAAAACATAGATATATATATAAATAATAATTTTTTAAATCTGTAATATCTCTCTATGTTATTTTTCAATTCCACTTTTAAAAGTGAAAAAAATTGAAAAATTTTTTATTTTTAAAGAAAATTCTTTCAAATATTTTAGGTTATAAATGTTGTACTTTTGTTGTTCAATAGTCAATTTATATTATAATATATAATATATTATATAATATATATATATATATATATAACATGGTAAAATTCTAACAATTTGTTAAGGAAACATGCATGAAGACAAAGGTTTTTATTATTATGAGAAAATTCTTATAAATGAAGTAGGCACCATTACAATAGATTTAATAACTATCGTTTGGTTTGTAAACCAACATCATTAGAATAATGATTTACTTAGGTAAATTTTGCTTTTAAATTTTAGTTTTAATCAAATTGTTCTCATACTCTAAGAATATCCACCTTGACAACACTTTCTTGATGACTTGACCTTCCTAAAGTCCTTTCATCATCTCTTTGTAAACCAAGAGACACCAAACACCATCACAACTTCTCTAACAATATTGGTTTTGTAAACATATTTTCATGGTTGTCTTGAGTGTGGATCTTTTTAAGATCTACTCCTCCATTAGTGACCTATATTATAAAATGGCACTTTATATCAATATTCTTAGTCTTACTATGATACGTGGATTTGTAGCCAAATGTGTAACACTTTGAATATCACATAATACCATTCCATTATTATGATTCTTCCAAATTCACCTAGAAGACCCTTCAACCAAATTTCCTCTTTGCGAGCATGTGAGAGAGCAATATACTCTTGCTCTGTGGTGGATAAACCAATTATTTTCCATAGCTTGGACATCCAACTATTAGCTCCTCCTCAAAGTGTAAAGGCATAGCCTAAAGAAGACTTCCATTTGTTCAAATCACCAGCAAAATCTAAATCAACATAGCCACAAAAATAATCACTACAACAATTATAGTGATGCAATAATCATTGGCGCCTACCAAATGTAGAGGTACCTATTTTATTGCATTCCAATGCTCTCTTCCAATATTTTCCATGTACCTATTGAAAATACCCATTGCATGTGAAATATTAGGTATTGTACATACCATTTCATACATCAGACTTGCTACTGCATTAGCAAAAGGCGCATGGGACATATAATTCTTTTATTCCTTCAAAATAGGACACAAACCTAAAGAAAGCTTGAAATGACAATCCAAAGGGATATTAATAGGTTTCACATTATTCATTCTCAGTTTCACAAGTACTTTCTCAATATACTTATGTTGAGAAAAACTGAACTTAAAATTTTCTCTATCTATTTGTATTTCGATATCCAAGATTTTTTTTATTGCTACTAGATCCTTCATAGCAAATTCCCTCACCATCTAAGCCTTCAAACTATTGGTCTTGTCCAAGATTCGTCTTGCAACAAGCATATCATCAACATATAGCACTAAGATAATGAATTTTTCGTTCAAACTTTTGAATTACGCATAATGGTCATGCTCACTTCTGCTATAGTTCAAGCTCATCATGAAGAATCAAAATTCTTGTACCATTGGCTTGGTGACTGCTTCAGGCCATATGATGATTTCTTGAGCTTGTAAACTAAACTTATTTTGTAATGTTTCACAAAGCCTTATGGTTATTCCATGTATATCTCCCTGTCCAAATATCCATGTAGAAATGTTGTTGTCACATCTAATTTATATAACTCCAACTTAATCAAAGAAACTAGTGCCAACACAATACACAAAGACACAAGTTTAACAAGTAGCGAAAATATTTGAAATTTATGTCTTCCATTTGAGAGTAATCTTTTGCGACCGGTCTAGATTATACCTTTCAATATTTTCATCACCTTCCTTCTTCAATTTGTAGACCCATTTTCATCTAACAACCTTTCTATCTTTAGGAAGTCTTACTAGATCCCAAGTTTTGTTTATCACTAAGGCATCCATTTTTAATTTTATTTCCATCCTCCATTTGGCACTATTTATATCATCTATTTCTTCCTGATAACAAGAAGGTTCCCCGTCATCAGTAACTAAACTAATATATGAAGTAAAATCAATACACTTTTTTGGAGGATTTCTCTCCCGTGTAGATATTCTCACTATTGATTATAGAATTTCCATTTTTTCCTTAATATCTTCAACATCTACAACTTATTTATCATCAGAAGCTTATTCTTGCTTCCTTGTGTTTGTATATGGTTGGGATTCCAACTGAATTTGTTGATTTAACGATGCATGTTTTTGTATTTGTTCTTGTTTCAAATCATCTTCTACACTCTCCAACTTAATGAGAAGAGATTCATCAAATATCACATCTCTACTAATGATGATTTTGTAGGAGGTAGGATCTCACAACCTATGTCCCTTAGAAACATCATCAAAAACAATAAAGATATATTTCTTTGATATAGGGTCTAATATAAAACACCAATTCTTAGAAGTAAGAGTGTAAGCTTCACAACCAATTTTTTCTAGATTTGAACAATCACATGGATGACCTATCCAAATATCTTTAGTGATTTTACAATTTATTGCAACTAATGGTGATCAATTTATGGGATAACGAACAGTAGTGATTGCTTCTGCCCACAACTCTTTTTGTAAATTGGAATTTATGAGCATGCTCCTTTCTTTTTCTAGAATATTCATGCTCATGCATTATTTTGGGAATATAAATAGTGGTTTTATGTCTCACGATCCTAGTTTCCTTGCAATATTTTTTGAATTCTAGAAAATTGAACTTGTATCTTTTATCTATTCTTAAACATTTGATTGTTTTCTTGGTTTTCTTTTCTACCATTACTCTAAATTGTTTAAACGTATTAAACACAATAGTTTTTCTTTTCAAGGCATAAACCTACTCTTTTCTAGATAAATAATCTATAAATGTTACAAAATATGATGATCCTCCAATAAAAATAGTAGGGGATGGCCCCCAAACATCATAATGAATATAATCAAGAATTCCTTTACTAACATGATATTCTTCTTTAAATTTTTGTCTACATTTCTTTCTTAATAAGCAATGTTTGAAAAAATTCAAATTCAAAGATTTCAAATTTGGAAGTAATTTTTTGTTCATCAATACTTATAGTCCTTTTTTCACTTATATGACCCAGTTGCTAATGTCATAAATGATTGGATTCAGTCACCTCCTCATACGCTACCTATTATTCACAAATCTAAGTACTTCCATCTAACTTGTAAGGTTTCTTGCCTTAGTAGCCTTCATGACTACTATAACGCCCTTTGTCGCTTTCATTGCTCCACCTTGACTTTTGAACTTATGACTTCTAGAATCTAAAACTCCCAAAGATAATAAATTCTTGTTTAATTAAGGCACATGTCTAAAATATATTAATGTTCTTATATTACACTCAAACATTTTAATTTTGGAACTTTCCACCCCAACAATACCTAAGGAAATGTTAGTTCCCATGAGAATAGTTCCATCATCAACCTTCTCATATGAAGAAAACCAAATTTCATGTGGAGACATATGAGGAGAAGTTCTAGAATATAACAATCAACCTCTATCATGTTGAGGAACATTACTAATAGAAGAAAGTACTTCAATCATACTTGAGCTTAATTCAACCAAATTTTCCTACTTTTTGGAGTCATCTTTTGATTCATGTATTTTCCAACAATCCTTCTTGAGATGCCTAGTCTCATTGTAGTACCAACATTTGAGTTTACTCTTTTTGGCTTTTGAATTTGATCTAGATATACCTCTCAATTTTTCTCCTCTTTCCCTGGACTCACCTCTAACCACCATTGCTTTTGGTGAGGAGTTTCAATATTTGATTTCTTCCTCATCTCTGTAAACAACAATGCTCCAACAAAACATCAAATTCAAGAATTTTGATTGTACTAAATGATCCGGATTTAAATAGGAACATAACAAATTACAGAGATAACCATAAACACAGAGATGCATTGGAAATAATACTTCATTTCATTAATGGAAAATACTGAAATATGCTTACAAACATAAATGGAAATAAACCAGCTAGGGTGATGGTAGCTTATCTCTGAGAAGAGATGTGTGGTGGCTATATGCCTCTGAACTCTGTTACAGTGAGGCTCGAAGGCCTATTTATTGTTGAGAAACAATGGAAAACCCTAAACATCCAAAAACCTAACCCTAGAAGATGAATGCCAAACTGTGGACCCCATTTGGGTAAATTGGTACATCAACTTCCTAAGGTCGTAACTTTGGCATACGATCTTCGTTTGACACGCAAAATATCTCGTTAGAAAGATCTATCTGAGAACTACAACTTTGGGAAGAGAAACATCAATCCATTGACCCATGTTGCTCCCAATTTTCCCAAAAAACGTCGTTTAGGGCCTCAAAATGGCTCCAGAAGTTCAGGACCCAAAAAAATGCTAAAAATAGTAAATTGTGCTATAATTAAGGAAACTGAAAGGCTGAAAGAAATAATGGTGGGGGGTCCAAGTGGACTTGGCGGGTGGCTGACAATATCCACCTAGATCACTAAAGCTAATGGAGATTACAAAATTATTTGATGATTCAGGTAATGAACACAACAATGTAACTTCCTAATCTTAACCATTGATTTTAACATACATACTATTCAACTGGTAAATAAGAGTATTAAATACATTCAAGTGATCTACAATTTTCATACCTTCTTTCATTTTTAGACTATATAGATGCCTCTTTAAGTAGTTCTGATTTGTTAAGTATTTCATCATATAAATTCCTCCTAACTTGTTCCATAGGCCTACTAATTTGTAAACTACCATGGGTATTCCATTGGATAGTTCCTCATAATATATTTGATAAAATTATACCTAAAATTTGAAATATATGTTATGAGGGTTTATTTCTTTTTAGATTTATGGATTTGTAAATTATTCTTTATTGCATATATGCATGAAAATTATAATTGTATAGAAAATAGAGAACGTAAAAATAAAAAATCATAAACCACAATTGACACAAGATATATCATGGGAAACCCTTTTGGAGGAAAACCCAGCTAGAAGGTGAGACCGCACTGCTCTATTTCTCTTAATAAAGAATAGGTGCAAGTAGAAATAAGTAAGGCCTGTGGTATGTGGGATATTACAATGCACAATTCCTCTTTGTGCACTCTCTACATATCTCTCTTGGCTACTCTTCCCGTATATGGAACAAAATGCACTCGAAAAGAATCACACCATTTTACTTTTAGCGATCTAGTTTTAACACAACTCGATAGCCTACGAGTGGTTAGGTTTGACTCCTTCAACTCTTAACTAGAGTTACAATATGGACTCTTCTAAGATCTTATTCATTGTCATCATGTGGCTAGCCCCTTTTCTATGAATAATTGGGGCTGACGTGGCATCCTCTTGAATTATGGTGGTCAAAACAGGAAGGTCAACTTCTCAATGGTATCACTTTTGCATACAAACACTGATTGAGGCGATTCTTGTGCCATTGGAAAGTATCTTTGAGTAGAATAGGAGAAAATTTTGATGCATTAAAGCATAAAAGTTTTACCCACAAAAAAATCCATATGATTCCTTAAACTTCTCTCAGAATGTTTTGATCCCCAATTTTCCAAACTGGGTTCTTCTAGTAAAAATGGTCCTGTGAGTTGATTCCTCCCTTTTTCCCACTCTAAGAGAATCAATATGGATGACAAAAAATATAATGATCCAACCTGAATCACCTGCTATTGTTACTTCTCCAATGATGTTAAGTAATACATCATCAACTAGACATAACCAAATTGTACCAAGGGATCTAGCATCCAAGTCCTCCCACTATTCATCAATAATCGTTGGAGGTTTGTTTCTCCTGACACCCTAATGCCATATGCAACCCTTGTTGTACTAAAAATTCTTGCATTTTAATTTCCATAATTCAAAACTATTTTTGCCATTAAATTTTTCAACTTCAAATTTAGTATTTGTAACCTTCAACATTATCCTCTACAGAGACTATTTTTCCAAATCGAAAATTTGAAATGTGTCAATTTGAAAGAAAGAAAAACAAAAGAAATTTACAACTTTGTTTTCATAAATATATTTAGGAACCCTATTTCCATAAATTTGGTGTCTTTAAACCCATTTTTCCAAATCTTGTTTCCAAATTTGGTTTCTCAAACTTTATTTCTTAGACACCCCATGTCAACTTGTTTTCTTTAAAAGACTTGATTCACTTCAAAAGAATAACATATTTTATTTTCTCCAATTTTTTTAATAAAATCCATGAAATTGAAAAAAAGGAAGTGTAGTTGGTTTTTCAGGTTGGTGTGTTTGCCAACAAAAGTAATACTACTCATACGAGGTTGAACACATCTTTTTTCAATCCGGCTTCTTGCGACTTAGTGTGTTCATTTGCAGGTGTGTCATTAAGGCCCTACTTGAATTTCCATTAGATGGTAGTGAAGAGGAGCACTTCTATGATGGTAAGAGAAAGGAACGATATACTTGACCACACTAAGAGATCTAGGTCCCATAAGTCAAGAGCTCAAACCCATGGATTCTAATTGCGAATGCAAACTCAAAAAGAAAAAAATTGATTTTTTTGAGTCTCTGGCTCAAATTATTTTATGGTATCATTTCATGCAACACCCTCCACCTCTAATGCATCTCTACCACTAACAGACAAACTTGGCTCCCCTACATGCTACTCAACTTTGACAAGACTCACAACTAGCGTTTTTTGGGACTTCCTCAAAATCTATGTAAATCAACCTCTCAATTATGATCACAATCTCTTGTTGCATGGAATTAACATTCTTTCTCTATGTGGCTTTGGCCTTGAAAATGTGAATTTGAGTAATGCTCTTTCTTATTTTTTGACATTTTCATTTTTAGGGCTCTGTCAACATTTTCATAGTTAGCTATCATTTTTCTCTAAAAAAAAAATAGATAGAAAAGTATAGTATTACACGGATTGCTTACTATTTTTTCATAATTTTTTCTATTAGTATTAGTTCTCCCAACACTGATTAACCGTAAAACCCTAATTCCAAAAAATGTGTCTCATTTTCATGTTTTCATGTCTATCTAGCAGTTAGATCTCCCCAACTCGGCTCTAATACCACTTGTTGGTATTCTAAATTTGTTCAAGTATTCATTAACAAAAAAGCAATGCACATACCTAACAACTTACCAAGGAAACATCCACCAAAAAGACAAAGGTTTTTATTATCATGAGGAAATTTTACAATTAGACTTACCAACCTCCTCAATCTCTTAGGATTCATACATGAAGTATGCATCATTACAATAGTTTTGATAACTATCCATTTTTTTATAAACCAACACCATTAAAACAATTATCTAGAATTTACTTAAGTAAATCCAATTTTTACAAAAAAAATTTAATCAAATTATTGTCATACTCTAACAATAAAGAAAATTTAGGAGAAATTTCTCCCTCTCCCTTCCACTTTTAAAATTTCTTCCCAAACTCCAAGTTTTTTTCTCTCCCTAATTATTCCCTCACCCAACTCTAAAAATAGTCCTCCCACCTTCAAAAAGATTATTCTCAATTCCTCATCTATCTATATTTAATGGTTCACTCCACCCAACCTTCAAAAAAAAAATTCCAACTTTACCTCACTCCAATCTTCAAAAAATAATTTTCCATCTCCTCTTTTTGTGTCCACCTACACCCTTCACCCCACATTTAAAAAAATTTCATCCTTTTCCCAACTCCAATATTCAAAAAAATTCCTTTTTTTTTAAGTCTAAGAATTGGCTCCACAGCTACACCAAACCTTCAAAAAAATCTCAACTTTATTCCAACTCCAACCTTTAAAAATTTTCCCTATCTCTTATTGATTTATTTATATTCTATACCATTTGCTCACTCCATCCCACCTCCAAAAATTCCCGACCTTATTAACCAAAATCCCTCATCTCTTCTTATTTTTCCTATCTAATTGCTTCTTCCACTCCCCTATCAAAAAAATTCCAATCTTATCCAAATTCTATCTAACATTATTTTAGATAAAATTATAAAAAAAAAGATATAACACAAACCAACTCCCTTTTAGTAATAAGTCCTTCCATTTATCCTTCACCCTACTTGACTGGGAGAAAGCCTCCTCGTCCTAGAAAATTAAATCATGTCCATTTTAACTCCTAAACACGTTGATTTTGATATCAAAGTGACTGTTAGTTTAAAATTTTTTATAATGATTGACAATTATTTTTATATTGTTTATTAATTATACTATATTAAATGTAAGCTCTTTTAAATTTAACTAAGAAATTAAATTGTAATAGGATTGTTTGCAGTTTCATATATAATGTTAAAATTGGTTGTTCAAATAGGATAATTCTATTAAAAATAATTGCCATGATTATATAAAAGATATTTATACTTTTATTATGGTTTAGGTTGGAGTTTGATATAAAATTATGTTTTGTGTTTTTTTAATCAAAAGTACCTTTATAGTTTAATATTTAAAAGTATTTGAATTTTTTTAGATGTTGTATATTTTTTAAATAAATTAAAATATTTAGTAATCAAAATATTATAAATATTTAAATAATTTTACTTTTATTATGCTCATTCAATTAATTAATGGTGATATTCTTATTTATTTTGATTATTGAGAAAACTTTTCTATTTGATATGTATGTTTTTATTGATATGTATGTTTTTTTTTAAGTAATTCAAAAGTGAATTACATATAAATTAGTACTTTTATTTTTAACCTTAAATCAATATATTACTCTATATTTTAAAGGGCACCAAATTTTTTAACAGTCATTTTATGATAAAATTAAATTAACTTAGAAATGAATGAATACAACCAAATAAACATATTTAAAAAATATAATATTTAGAGATTATAAATTAATGAAACTTAACATTTAACATATCAATATATCAATAGTTTAAATATTATGTAAAATATAAACAAAAGTACCAGGAATAAACATAATTAAAAAAAAAAAAAAATTGATAATTATAATAAAATATAAATTTAAGATATGATGATGATGTTAAAATAAAATATAAAATAATCAAATATAAACAAAAGTACTAAGAATAAACATAATTTTAAAAAAATGATACTAGGACCATGAAAGAAATATATAAATAAAAGAAATAAAGGAAAAAAAAAGTGTTGAATCTCTTTAAAAAAAGATAGGGAAAAGAATAGGAAATAATGGAGTAGAATATAAATTTAGATAATGAGAAAATAAAATACAAATATAGAAACTTACATTTTGTTTTTTGTTTTTTGTTTTTTTTTTAAGTTGATACGTTAGATTGTATTTTATATGATACAATTTCGATGACAATAATCATTTTTCTATAGAGATTGATCAAATTAATTAAATGGAAATTGATGTATAGATATGCATAAATAATTTAAACTTAAGATAAAAGTATATAGTGGTGAAAATAAAGGGGAGGTAGATATATATAGAGATTGATCAAATTAATTAAATGGAAATTGATGTATAGATATGCATAAATAATTTAAACTTAAGATAAAAGTATATAGTGGTGAAAATAAAGGGGAGGTAGATATATATAGAGAGAGGGGGAATTATAAGAAGGTAAAAAGTGAAATATAGATTTAAGCAAGAAAAAAATATATAGAAAAAAATATATGATATGGGAATATAAAGATGAAAATAAGAGTGGTAAATGAGTGAAAATTAAAAAATATATAAAGATAAAAGAAAATAAAGAATAAAGATAGCTAATGAATTAAATAAAAAGGAAAGGAATAAAAAAATATGTAAAAAACAAACTATAAAAAAGTAATTAGTGGAATATAAAATATATTAAAAAATTAATGGAATGTATGAATTCCACTAATCACTTGGTTCAACAACAGACACATAAGGAAATGAAAAAAAAAAAGACAAACACCATTTACATTTAACCTTAATATTTGAAAATATCATTTACTTCTCTTTAACATAAGGAAATGAAAATGAAGAGAAACATCATTTACATTTAACATGAATATTTGAAAATATCATTTACTTCTCTTTAAGAGTAAAAAAAAAAGGTAAATGTAGACGCACAAGTCAACAAATATTTTATTCTAAAAAACCTTTATTCAATGTACAATTTTCATAATTGTAAATGTGGACGCACAAGTCAACAAATATTTTATTCTAAAAAACCTTTATTCAATGTACAATTTTCATAATTTCTAAATCAACACGTCTACAAAATCATTGTTTGAATAAAAATAGAAATTGATAGTGATCAATGTATTCACTTAGGTGTACATTTTTCATGCACACTCAAGTAATGTAAATGTGTTGGATATTGAAATAGAAATAGAATTTGGAATTTAAAAATAAAAAATAAAAAAATGACATAGAGAGGTAAATGTAGACACACAAGTCAACAAATATTTTATTCTAAAAATCCTTTATTCAATGTACAATTTTCATAATTTCTAAATCAACACATCTACAAAATCAATGTGTTAGAATTTGAATAAAGATAGAAATTGACAGTGATCAATGTATTCACTTAGGTGTACATTTTTCATGCACACTCAAGTAATGTAAATGTGTTGGATATTGAAATAGAAATAGAATCTGGAATTTAAAAATTAAAAAAAAAATGACATAGACATTGAAATTAGCATGTTGATTTGTGTATAAGGATTGATTTCAATGTATGTTTTTCATAATTCAACATTATTACTTTATTTCATTTCAACTTATTGGTTACATAATTCTTTAAATATATTTATAAATAATACTCAATATATTTTCAACCAAACAAAAGAAGGAAACTAAGTAATAAGATAATCCTATTAATCTTAAACATATATAGACATATAAAAAAACATAACTAAGTAATAAGATAATCATATTCATCTTAGACATATATAAAAACATAGTTATTGTGTGGCTATACTAAAAATTAAAGAAAATAAAGAATTTAACCTCTTGCTAATTTCATTTTGTTAGTATTGAATGTGTTCATCACTAAACATTGTTGTTACTTTGTTATTATTTGTATCAATAATAACATGAATTTCAAAATAACATGTTCATCACAAATGTACATACACAACCACACGTAATGTGTTAACTAATTTGTTATTATTGAATGTGTTCATCAATAAAAGTTGTTACTTTTTTATTATTTGTATTCATAATAAAATGAATTTCAAAATAACATGTTCATCACAAATATACATACACAACCACACATAATGTGTTAACTAATCCTTTGAGATTGTTATTGTATATTGTATAATACATAATTAGTTTTACATTCCATTTTTACCTGGATTGCACATGTATAAATAAGTAATTTTATCATTAATATGATGCTCTTTCATTGTGTTCTTTAGATTTTATTTGGGCTTCTACAGTGGTATCAGAGCCTTGGTTGAGTTGTTCATAAACTCGCCTTGGTTGAGTTGTTCATAAACTCGCCTTGGTTGAGTTGTTCATAAACTCCGCCTTGGTTGAGTTGTTCATAAACTCGCCTTGGTTGAGTTGTTCATAAACTCGCCTTGGTTGAGTTGTTCATAAACTCCATGTATTTGAAGTCTATGGCGTAAAGGAGATGCGGAGCATGAGGTTATTGGTAAAGTAAAATTTATTTTTGGAGGCTAACAAGATTTGAACCTAGCTCTCTGCTAGGCTATTTTAGAAACTGACCATTAAACCACAAAGCCAACTTTGTTTGAAACAAGAGGAGAAACAAATTTATATATTTTCATAAGTATTGCATATATTTTGAATTTGAAAGGATTTGAAGAATACTTGGTTACATAACAATTATGACTTCAATAATTTCCATAGTTGGAGTTGTTCTTAATGGAAAGGAAAATTATCAAGAGTGGTTTAGAAAGCTTAAAAGTGCCCTTGTTTTTAACGATTTGTGGGAAGTTCGTCGAGGAAAGAAGGATAGTGATGGAAAATAAATTGCACCAGAGCCACCTGATAATGAGAAGCAACATGCAATTTGGGAGACAAAAGACAACATGGCATATGCATTAATAACTACATAGGTGACAGAAGAGGTAAGCAGATATATAGTTTATTGTGGTATTGCATTCCAAGCACTAAAGAAGTTGAAAGAATTGTATGATTCACTCAAAACTCGAAATATTCAGTTATTGTTAAAGTTGTTTAATTTGGAGATGAAGGATAATGATCCTTTGAAGAGTGCCTCTGAAATAAAAGCCATTTTTCATGATATAGAAGCCACTGGAATTAAAGTAGATTTATAACTTAGAGCTTTTATAAAACTCCTTCACCATGTCTATTCAAACTATTTGGAATCTCTCCAAGCTAGTGGGCAACTAAAAGACACTACATTTGATAAACTAGTAAGCAAAATAGTCGAGAGAGAAAAAGACTTTGGGAAGAAAGAGGACCCACCTAACTCTAATGTAGAAACTTTGTGCCTTGCACAAAAGGATTAGAAATCTCATCTTGAAACTTTTAGAGGTGATAAAAGTAGTAGAGGTCGTGGTAGGAGAAATTATAGAGGTAGGGGGGGCAAAAATAATCAGGGAGGTAGACAAAAAAATGATAGACAACAAAGGAATTTTAATGATAGAACAACTATCAAATGTTCTAGATGTGGTCAAATTGGTCATCTGCTACTAACTGTAAAATCCCTTGGGAGAAAGTCAGTGAAAGGAGAGAACAATTGAACGAATAGAAAGATCAGGCACCACCCGATAAGGGAAAATCATTAGAGTCTGCACATTACATTGTTGTTCACTATAATTTTCATATTAATGATGTTTTCAACGCTACATTTTCTTCATGGCAAGATCATTAGATTTTAGATTCAAGAGCCGCTTGTCATATGACATTTATGTGATATTTTTTTGAAACATTAAGTGATGATATTGATGGTGTTATTTACTTTGCTCACAAGTCTCAAATTAAACCATTTGGAATTGGTCCTATTCGTTTGAAGATACTGAATTTTGCATATTATGATCTATAGGATGTACTTTATATTCCACAATTTTAGCGAAATTTGATGTCTCGTATCCATATTCGACAACAGGGGCATTCTATTCATATATTTGATGGCATAATTGATATAAGAAGAAAATATGATCATGCAGGTT
This sequence comes from Pinus taeda, assembly GCA_000404065.3. NCBI lineage: Eukaryota > Viridiplantae > Streptophyta > Pinopsida > Pinales > Pinaceae > Pinus > Pinus taeda. The sequence continues at coordinate 80,866 of APFE030231041.1, forward strand.
TTATGACTGGTGTGGAAGAAGGTACGCTTTTAAAATTAAATGGTACTTCATCTATTAATTCTCGTGAAAATTATGTTCTTTTGGCGCGACAAAGTGATATCCTGTCTCCCATTGTAGCATGCTAGATTTGGTCACATCAATTATGGCAACATCAAAATTATGAAAAAGCAAGGTATTAAAGGTATTCCTACAGTTCCAAGAAAGATTACACCTTGTGATGCTTGTATTCTAAGAAATCATTGTATTCTAAGATTACACCTTGTGATGTTTGTATTCCTACAATTCCAAGAAAGATTACACCTTGTGATGCTTGTATTCTAAGAAATCATTGTAAACAAGATTTTCATAGTTCTTCTTTCAGATCTACACGAAAATTAGGTCTCATACATTCAGATTTATGTGGACCTATGCCTGTTGCAACTACAAATGAGAATAAATATGTGCTGACATTTATTGATGATTACTCGAGAATGTGTTGGGTGTAGTTTTTGAAGAATAAGTCACAAGTGTTTGATGTTTTAAAAAAAAATCATTTGATGATTAAAAATGAAACTAAACAGAATATAGGCATTCTCAGAACTGATAATGGCGACGAGTACACTTCTCATGTTTTTGAACAATATTTGAAGGAAAATGGAATCAAACATCAGACTACCATACCTTATAATCCACAACAGAATGGCATCGCAGAACGTATGAATAGAACTTCGCTTAATATGGTTAGATCTATGATGTTCTTTAAGAATGTTAAGTTGATATTTTTGGGAGAAGCAATGCTTTGTGCAGCTTATATTCATAATCGTTGTCCTTCTTTTGTCATCAATAATAAATCTTCTTATGAAATGTGGTATAATCGTCTTCCTTTTGTTCAACATTTTAGAGTCTTTGGTTCTCTATGCTATGCATTAATTCCTAAACATCAGCGCAACAAGCTGGGTGCTAGGAGTCACAAATGTATTTTTTTGGGATATTCTGCTACTTCCAAAGCTTATAGATTGTATGGTGAGGATAACAAGAAGTTCATTCTTTTCGGAAATGTTATTTTCCTTGAATCAGATAAAAGTAATTCCACTATTGATAAGCAACTGGCTCATTTGGAGAAATTTGCATCTAAGAAGTTCTATTTTGAATCCGATAATGTTGTTCCACACACTGAAGGGAGGTTCCCATTCTGGATCAGTCTGTGATTCTTCCATATTTGACCCATGGGAATGTTATTGCTAAAGAAAATTTGGATAATAGTAATGTTTCTGTAGGACCAAAAATTTCTTTTGAAGAGCCTGTTCTTAAGCCTGTTTTTCAAGATGAGCAACCATCACAATGACTTCAGCAACCTTTACGAAGATCTACACGTGCTCTAAAAGTTCCAAGCAAGTATGACGATTTTGAAACAAGAATGTCTTCTAAAGGTGATTCAAGTAATGTTTCTCATGACCATGAATTCAATCATTGTACAATTAGCGAACCTGATTGTTTTGAAGAAGCTACTAATTGTGATGAATGGAAGGATGTAATGCAAAAGGAATATGATGCACTTATTAAGAATGGAACTTGGAGGTTAGTGGATCCTCCTGCAAGTGTCAAACCCATTGGTTGCAAATAGGTGTATGAGATCAAATACAAAGCAGGTGGTTCGCTTGATAAATACAAGACAAGACTTGTAGCAAAAGGCTACGCTCAAAAGGAAGGCGTTGACTACACAAAGACATTTGCTCCTGCAACAAAATGGGGCACAATTAGAACTTTGTTTTCTCTTGCAGCTCAAAATAGCTGGAAGATACACCATATGGATGTTAAAACAACTTTTTTGAATGGCGATTTGAAGGAGGTTTTTTATATGTTTCATCCTGAAGGTTTTTCCGTTAAAGGAAAAGAGAAAAAGGTGTGCAAATTGGTTAAGGCTTTGTATGGACTGAAATAAGCATCCCGTGAATGGTATGAAAAGCTAACTGAACACCTTCTCAAGTTGAATTATAAGTTATTTGATCTGGATGATGCAATTCTTTTTTTTAAGAAAATTGGAGAGTCAATTGTATATTTGGTTGTGTATGTAGATGATTTGATGATCACAAGAAACAATGATGACTATATAGCGTCCGTTAAAAGAGAATTATTGAAAGTTTTTGACATGGCAGATTTTGGTTTATTACATTATCATTTAGGGATTGAAGTTGATCAGAAACCCAAATATATTTTCATTTCTCAGAAAAAGTATATTAGACAGCTATTGGACATATTTGGGATGCAGGATTGTAATATTGTTGCTACTCATATGGAGCAGAATTTGAAGCTTACTTCCATTGAAGGAAGCATGTTTGAAGATCCAACAAAGTATATGAAACTTGTTGGAATTTTGAATTTTCTAACTACTACTCGACCTGACATAACTTTTGTTGTAGGGATACTTTTCAGGTTCATGCATAAGCCATGTGAAGGTCATTGGAATGCAGCAAAGCGAGTGCTCAAGTATTGAAAGACACTTGAACATATGGCATCAAATATTCCAAAGTTGCATATTTCCATCTCACTGGCTATTCATATTCTGATTTTGATGGAGACAAGGAGAATGGAGTCTCTACTTTTGGTTATTTGATGAGTCTTGGATCAGCAACCATAAGTTGGAGATCACGCAAGCAATTTGTTCCTGTTGATTCTACCATTGAAGTCGAATATGTTGCAAACAGCTAAAGCTACAAAAAAAATCATTTGGCTTCGCAAAATACTTGAAGACTTGCAGGAGAAACAAAAGGTTTCAACTCGACTACTCGTCGAAAACTCTTCTACAATTTAGTTGGCCAAGAATTCCAAGTTTCATGTTCAAAGCAAGCATATTAACACCAAATATCACTTGATTCAACATTGTGTAGAGGCCAAAGTTATTCATCTGACACATTTCCCTACTTCAAAGCAGATCACAGACATATTTACAAAGCTACTGGGACATGAAAAGTTTGAAAAGTTCATAATGTTACTCGGCATGTTAGATGTCCCTTCGGATTTAGCGAGGAATGTTAACTAATCCTTCAAGATTGTTATTATATATTGTATACTATGTAAGTAGTTTTACATTCTGTTTTTACAGTTAATAAGTTACCAAGACACAAATGTCTTGTACCTAGATTGCATATGTATAAATAAGTAATTTTATCATTAATATGACGCTCTTTCATTGTGTTCTTCCATTGTAGAGTTTTTTTGGGCTTGTATATAATGTGATAATATAAAATTTCATGTTGTTATCGTCATTGAACTAGCATAGATCCATCTTAACTCTGGATTTTGTATCCCTCTTAATACAAATTTCTCATCAAGTGCAGATGTCCCTTCGGATTAAGGGGGGAATGTTAACTAATCCTTTGGGATTGTTATTGTATATTGTATAATATGTAAATAGTTTTACATTTCATTTTTACGATTAATAAGTTACAGAGACACAACTATCTCGTACCTAGATTGCACATGTATAAATAAGTAATTTTATCATTAATATGATGCTCTTTCAGTGTGCTCTTTCATTGTGGAGTTTATTTGGGCTTGTACATAATGATGATAACATAAAATTTTCATGTTGTTACTCGTCATTGGAACTAGCATAGATCCATCTTAACTTTGGATTTTTGATCCCTCTTAAGGCAAATTTCTCATCAAGTTTTGCACTCTTGAAAAAATTTGCAACTCGAGGTTTTGACCCTTCCTGACATGTAGTAAACCCATAGTTAAAATGGAAACAAGTTGGCATAACAAAACAAATTTGACTTAAAACCACCAACCATCAACAAATTATTTTATATGATTAAATCTTATTTAAAAAGTAATATTAAATAATATTAAGATGAAAAGTAATTCGAAAATGAATCACCATGAATTGGACAATAATTTTAGCATGTAATTTTTCAAACCAGTCCATAATATGAAAATGAATGGAGCTTCTAGAACACTATTCGAGGTACTTCACTCATCTTCAAAATAGTTTGCTTTAAACAAATGATGCATAGAGTTACCAAACAAAACATAAATAAAGATAATAAAAATTATAACCATAAAGAAAAAAATATCATTAATAGTTTAATATTATTAATTAAATAAATGATTTAATATATTAATTAAACTATAAACAGTGTCCTAAAACTCCCGGCTTGAAACACCATCGCCCCACTCTAAAGCAAACTACACCGTTGTATATATTTAATATTTTAATTAATATATTATACTTTAATTATACTATGTTTGAAAATTTTGGATAGTCTAATTATTCTTATTTTTTTTAAAATATGGGATAGAAATAAAATTTTGTAAGATTGTTTATGTTAATTTGTGTAAAATAATATATTAGTGTTAATTTTGTATATAACTATTTTCATATAAAGCATTTTGGTGGAAATAATTAAAGTTGTTATATTCTTATTAAATTTCAAGAATAATGTTTAAAATTTGTGTAAAATAATATGTTTGTGTGGATCACTGTAATAGATTCATATTAATTTCAAAATCTATATTCCTAAAGAGAAGTTTTTTTAAAATGCAAATAAATAAATAAATTTAATTTTTCAAACTTAAAATTAATTACAGGGTAATCAAATGCAAAAAATAAATGTTTAAATTAAATTAAGAAGCATAAGTAAACATGATTTATGCAATCAAGAATAAACACCACCAAAACCAATATATTTTGGACAAGACAATTATTCTTTCAAAAGATAAGTTTATCACATCATGTTTAAACTTTCAAACGCTCATGTTTATATTGAAAAAATTAAATGAACAAACAATAAAAAGCAAGAAAAAATAATAAAATAGAAAATAAAAATAATTTATAAATATTAAAAAATTAAAATAAATATTTAGATTTGAGATATGTAGTTTTATAGAAAGTTTTAATTTATTTTTAATTTTTTGTAAATATTTTTTTGGTCCATTTGATTTGCCGCTAAAGTATTTTTAATTTTATTTGTCATAAATATTAAGATTGTTATAGAAAATTTTATTTATTTTTATTTTTAATATTTTTATTTGTCATAAATATGATTGATTTGATTGGTTAATGATTGAGTTTTCCACCTAACGTGTTTTCATTTTTGGGTCTCACAGATCCTACGCGGTAATTCTATCAACTCTCACAACGCGTACGAATTATAAAACTTATCGCATAAAATTAATAAATAGTTTGACAACGACAAGCATGGGTTCATGTTTTCTATTAAATTAAATAATTCCACGTAAAGTAATCATAGTGTATAAAGTAATACCAAGTTTAAATTATTTATTCACTCAAGTTGATTAGAAGAAATTCACTCTTCTAAACTTACAAATATTGATGTTACGTGAGTATGGCCACTGTATGTACGTTACTGTTAGAAATTAATTATATGCAGTTGGCTGGCCAACTGTATTACCAACTTTCCAGCCAATCTCCCTATCACAATAAAGCGCTGTCGAGAAATTTCTGATTTGACCACAGGAATAATCAAGTTCTCTTGCAATAACCAGATCAATCTGTCCTCTCTTTCTAATGGTGGGGTAATAGAAAACACACATCTGGCAAAAAGGAATTCCTGGAGCCTTACATTATTACTGATCCTTGACCATAATATCCATGTACCAATTACCATATACTCCGTTGTATTGATAGGCTTTTATTCTACATTTTGAGATCTGTCCATATGCTAGATAGTATAGTCTTTTTGTGCTTTCTAGAAAAACTCAATTCTTTTCATCTAGCTCTAAAGAAGTTGAATTTTTATAGAAGATTTTCCTAAGACATGGTCAATTATGATTTTAGAATCCCCATATATGTGCAAATCCAGTATGTTCAAGAAGGAACTGAAATATAAAAGACTCTAAAGGGCCATTGCTTCAGCTTTGTTATTGGTGCCTTCCCCTCCATTCCATAAGATGTTGAAAGCTTGGTGTTCATTCATGGAAATGTAAACACTGCATGCACAAATGCCATTTTGTTACTTTGTTATTATTTGTATTCATAATTACATGAATTTCAAAATAACATGTTCATCACAAATATACATACACAGCCACACATAATGATGATAATATAAAATTTTCATGTTGTTACTCATAATTGGAACTAGCATAGATCCATTTTAACTCTGGATTTTTTATCTCTCTTAATGCAAATTTCTCATCAAGTTTTGCACTCTTGAAAAAATTTTCAACAAAGAGGATTTGATCCTTCTTCACATGTAGTAAACCCATAGTTAAAATGGAGATAAGTTGGCATAACAAAACAAATTTGACTTAAAACCACCAACCCTCAACAAATTATTTTATATGATTAAATCTTATTTAAAAAATAATTATAAAATATTAAGAT
>APFE030231041.1:87213-98574 GCA_000404065.3 Pinus taeda
ACTTTTGGATTATGTGATTATTCTAAGTTTTTTGAGAATGTATAATAGAAATAAAATTTTGTAAAATTGTTTATGTTAATTCGTGTAAGATAAGATGGGTGTTTTAAGTTTGTATATAACCATTGTGATATATAGTATTTTGATGGAAATAATTAAAGTTGTTAATATTTTTATTAAATTTCAAGAATAATGTTTAAAAGTTGTGTAAAATAATATGTTTGTGTTAATTATTATAATAGATTTATATTAGTTTCAAAATCTATTTTCTTGCACAGAGGTTTTTTAAAGTGCAAATAAATAAATAGATTTAATTTTTTCAAATTTTAAAATCAATTAAACATGATTTATCCATCAAGATCAAACATCACTAACAAATATATTTTGGAAGGACAACTCATTAAGGACAATTATTCTTTCAAAAAGATGAGAAAAAAATAAAGAATTAAATAATTATAAGAAGAGTTTTGGCCAAAATCACATGAAGAAACCTTTGTCCTGACGATGAACCACACTAGCTGGTTCAAAAACACGTCGACAAAGGTCTTCTTCATGTAACTCTTCTTATAATTGATATGGATCACAGAATCCTCAATTCAATAATTAAATAATTTATAAATATTTAGATTTGATATATGTCCTTTTGACACTTATTTTTTTTCTTTTTTTTTTTTAATAATTTTGTATGTCTTAAATCGTTAGATTTTTTTGTGTATTTATGGCGCTGGTTGTTAGGAATTTTTTTTTTATTTTTTATTAATAATTTTTCTTGTCAAATATTAAGATTTGATAATATATTTTATGACACTTATTTGTTTTGGAATTCTTTATTTTTAATTTAAGATAAATTTTTTTCTAATAAATCTATTAAAACCCATACAAAAAATATTTTTATTGATATTAGCAATTTACAAAATGAATTTAATTTTAGATTTCAAATTTCAACTTTAATTTTCAAAAAAAATCAATTTATTTTTAGATTTTTTACTTTATAAATTTTTATAGGGTATTTGACATGTTTTTTACAACAAAATATACATATAACCTATATAATGGATTAAGAGCATGTTTTTCCTCTAAGAGGTCACAGGTTTAACATTATTTTGGAAGGACAGCTCATTCTTCCAAAAATATATTTTGGAAGGGCAAATATTCTTCAAAAAGATAAGTTATGATAGTGTTTTATTAAATTAGCAAACAATAAAGGAAGAAAAATGGTTTTCATAATAAAATTTTGAAGTGACAAATAAAGAATTAAATAATTATAAATATTTAGATTTGATATATGATTTTTGACATCTTACATATTTTTATTTTTTTAATAATTTGTATTTTTATAAATATTAAGATTTATTGTGTATTTTTATGACACTGGTTTTTATGGAATTTTTTTTTTTTTAAATAATTTGTTTGTCGATAAATATTAATATTGGATAGATTATTATCTCTGTTATGGAATTTTTTTAATTTTTAATTTTTAAATAAATTTTATTTCTGATAAATCTATTAAAAACTCCATAAAAATATTTATTTTATTGATATTAGGCAATTACAATTTTAATTTCCAAAAAAATTCAATTTTATATTTAAATTTTTAAAACTTCAATAAATTTTATAGGGTGTTTGAATTATTTTTTACAACAAAGTGATTACAATATAACTTTTCTGGACATGTATAATGGTTAAGAGCATGTGTTTGTCAGAGGGGTAGAATATATATACTCTTATAGACTTAGTAATCAAATCATTACACGAGTATGTATACTCTCATAGACTTAATAATCAAATCATTACACAAAACGAAGACAACAACAACCACCCAAAAAACAAAAACAATATTATACCCAAAAAACAAATTTTACCATTAAATTTACCATTACCTTTAGGATTATGCCAAAGGTTTATGATTCTTATTATTGCATCGTACTCACATGTCGCAAATTTCTGTTTATGAGGGTGTCTTAATGATTGAGGTGTCCACTTTTGGGTCTCAGAATTGTACGCGTCAATTCCATCAACTCTCACAACGCTTACGAATTCGAAAACTTATCACATAAATTAATTAATAGTCTGACAAGGACCAGCGTGGGTTCATGTTTTCTATTAAATTAGATAATTCCACGTAAAGTAATCATAGTGTATAAAGTAATACAAAGTTTAAATAATTTATTCACTCAAGTTGATTGTAAGTGATAATTAAGTGATAATTAGAAGAAATTCACTCTTCTAAACTTACAAATATTGATGTCAGATGAGTATGGCCTGGTGTGTACGTTACAGTTAGAAATTAATTATATCCAGTTGGCTGGCCAACTGCATTACCAAGTTTCCAGCTCAATCCCCATATCACAATAAAGCGCTGTCGAGAAATTTCCAATTTGACCACAGGAATAATCAAGTTCTCGTGCAATAACCAGAATCAATCTGTCCTCTCTTTCTAATGGTGGGTAGTAGAAAACACACATCTGGCAAAAAAAAATCCTGGAACCTTACATTATTACTGATCCTTGAGCATAATACCACAGTAGAGGCAAATTACAGTAATAATTTGCAATATAATGAACATATGTGCCAGTTATGGTGCAAGCACTGGTGGGATTCTGCTGGAACTACAATCTAATTTGCAATAACAGATATACCAATTATGAGGTGTACACATTCCTGGGAAGATTATGCTTCACTACCAGTTAAAATTTGCAGAGATGTAGTAATAATTGGAATTATAGCATAAGGAGAGATTATTAAATTCATGGTGGTTAAGAATACCCGGGCTGGAATTCGGTGGGATCAATTCTGTTTATGGTTGTTGCTGTGGGGAGTTGCAGTCTGTTTAATGGAAACAATGCCATCGTTGCCTGCGAGCATCCGGTACTTGTCCTTCCGGGTGAAATTGGTGCACTCGTAGCCAAGAGTGGCTGCCAGCACCCTCTGAATGTAATTGGCGACTTCAATGGGAGATTTGCCTCCGGCGCAGGTGAGCTCCGTGGGCAACTGGTCCAGGAACGTGATCTCGTAGGTGGGCACCGGATTCATGAAGAAGAAAAAGGGGTCGAAGCCCTTCCAGCCGCGCACCGTTGTTCCGTGGAACATGCTCATCTTGTTGCAGATGGCCACGGGCACTATCCTGTCCGTGAGCTCCGCGAAGAGGGCACTGAACCTCAGGAGAAAGGGCTCCCGGCACGTGGTGCCCTCCGGGCAGATCACCAGGTCGCCCTCTTCCAGCAAACGCTTGATGTTGGCGGCGTCCTTTTCGCGGTCCCGTGTCAGGCGGACCGTTTTGATGGGCGAGATGATCTCCGAGAAGCGGCTGATGCTGTAGGTGACTGCGCTCACTTTCCTTCCCAGGGCCACGGCCACGACCACGGGGTCCAGCAACGTCCTGTGATCGCACACGAACATCACGCCCCGCTCGCCTTTCTTCCTGGGGGGCGGCGGAGGGGTTCCCTTGACGACCAGCTTGATGCCCATTAGCTTGTAGGATATTTTCACGTATTTCTCTGGGATGGGAATGTTGCCGAAGACTCGAATTATTGCCAGAAAGAAGCCTATGGGCAGCCATAGAAAGGTGAGGAGAGCGGTCCCCGGGTGCGGTCTCTGCACCATACGCCCGTCATGGAAGACGATTGGGCTCAGTAGTTTGTTCGTGGGGACTTCGTCCACCTTCGTCTTGGGCACCATGTACCCCTCCTGCACTCAAAAACAACAACACATTCAGCAACCAACATCTCAATTACCCATTCATGACACAATACCCCCAACCCTTCAGAGAGAAACAAGGAAAAAAGAGCCAATCAAGCTTTCACTAACTAGTACATACTTGGACAGTTTCTAGACTACCAGAGTGTTCATCTCCAAAGAAATATATCAACTAACAATTTATGAAATTGTGAGAATTTACAATGGGATGATAACCCACAGTTTCCATCATTTTAGTAAATGATGGATGTTTAGTGATGAATCTTGATTTAGATTTGAAAATGTAAAATGATGAAAACTGTGGCTATCACCCCATTCTAAATTCTAACAACACCCACCACATGAATCTACAACCACAATTTATGACATTCTTGACCATCTCTGCACTACCACCATCTAAAAAGGACATTGGACAACAAAAATTTCAATTACAAATTTATCACAATCTAGTAAAATCTATACAGCGCCAAAAAAACTGTGTAACAACAAAAAATCTCAATAACCAACTTAGGACACATCCTTGGCACACCTCTGGACTTCCAAGATATTATTCAAAATCAAAGAAAGATCTCAAATAAAAATTTATCAATTACTTTCCCAATCTCTGCACTAACAAAAAACTTCCTTATCTCAATTATAAATTTATCACATCCCTTCCCAATCTCTGCATTACCCGCTCAATTAAAAAAAAAAACCTGTGTAACAAAAAATTTAATCACCAATTTATCACATACATACTGGCCCAATGTCCTCATTACTTTGAAAAGCCTGCTTAGCAACAAAGGTTTCAATAACCAATTTAAAACATACCTAGCCAATCTCTGCCCTACCTAAAAGTATTCCTTACAAAAATCTCAATCACTAATGGCACAGACTTGACCAATCTCTACAACATTTCCCCAAATACAATGGTTCACAAAATTTCAATTACCAAATTATCACATACTATAACACAATTGCTGCATTACCCTAAAAATTATTCATCAGCAAAGACCTTACTTAACAAATTATGACATAATAGGCGAATCTCTGCATCACCCAAACAAATTCCTTCATAAACAAAAATCTCAATCACCAATATATCACATACTTTGGTAACCTCGGCACTACCCTAGCAAAAACAAAACAAAATAAAAGTATTAGGCAATAAAATTTTCAATTACCAATTATCACATACGTGTCCAATTTATGCAATATCCCCAAACAGAAAAGTTAATGGGCAATAAACTTTTCAATTACCGATTTATCACATATTTGGCCAATCTCTGCACCAGTAAAAAGATTATTTAGCAACAAAGATCTCAATAAACAAAATTCTTGGACACTCTAAAGATTAAGGACACTGGGATATTAATGCATGCAAAAGGGAGGAGTAACGCTGGAAAAAAATGAAGAATTGAAGTGGCTGGAGAGTTGAAGAGGTTGATTTCCCAAGTAAACCTTGACAGAAACAAAAGGACAGAATTTTGTTTTAATTAAATTAATCCAATCACCCACATGCGCATATGCTCAAATCAAAACATATATATATGCAGGGATATGCCCCTCTGCCAAGAACAAAACAACCAAAATATATGCAGGGTTTGGAGTTGGGAGCAGATCTCGAAGTTGATATAATAAGATATCCTGTCTCTCTGGTACATGGCATGTGATTTCTCACGTGCAAAGCAAAACAATGACAATACCATGACCTTTGGACTATAGATAAAATTATCCAATATCAAAGAAAGATCTCACCTAACAATTTAGGGCACAGTTGACCAATCTCTGCTCTACCCAAAAGAATTGTCCAGCTACCAAAAACTCAATTACCGATTTAAGTAATTCTGACACTAACACACACTATGGGTTTCGGACAGAATAGGTAAAAGGACAATGGATGCACAGAAATGGGATAGTGAAGAGGTTCATTTCCTTGGCAACTCAGAAATGGGATGTTGCAAAGATTAAAGAAAAGTTAATAAAGCAGATCATCAAGCAAGTAGTCTTGGATGACTTTTGATGAAATAAATAGATATCCCTGTCCAGATTTGAGTGCTTTCGATGGAATAAATAGATATTCCTCAGACAAATGGATGATCATACTCAAGTGGCCCAATGTTTCTACCTTATCCTCATCAAGCTCCTGATACATATCCCTATCAAGATTTGAGTGCCTTTGATGGAATAAAAAGATATTTTCCTTAGACAAAGTGATGATGAGGATCCTCCTCAGCTGGCCAGATGCTTCTACATCACATCAAAAGAGTTGCAATCCTGTTCAATAAAAGCATTTAAATAGAAAAGCAAAGATGCTGAGATCTATCTGATGCTTCAATATCCACAGTAAAGGAGCCTGCAAATATTCCACAGCTTGTGCACTGAAGAAATAAAAGGAAAAGAAAAGAGTCCCTGATAGCATGTCAGCCAAATAAGATTCCAGAAAATATCAATGTAAAGAAGACCACATACACTCCATAGCTTGTGAACTAAACAAAATGGAATGAAAAATTAAAGATTCCATGATAGCTGGTCTTCCAAGATAGATTCCACACAACATAAATGTGAAAGAAATTTTAAATTGGAAAGCAAAAAGATCAGAGCAACGACAACCTTGCAGAGGCTCATGAAAGGATGATCTGTCTCTCGATCTCCAAGGCCAAGCTCTGGCATTTTATCAACGAATTCCGCTTCCACGGCTGCCTTCTTCAAATCCCCAACCAGCACACCAGGCTTCTTCACGAAACCAGTAGCCCGCCCGCTCCTGGAAACCTGCAGCTCCGTTCCAAGAACCTTGTCAACCCCAAGATAGCCCTTCACGAAGGGCTCCACCATGATTCTTGGATTCGCAGTCACGATGTACCGCTTGCCGAAGGCGCTGAAGACCCTCCAGGACTCAGGGTGCACGTCCTCGGCATAGAATTTGGGCAAAACAGCGCGGGAAACGAGCTCGATATCTCGGATCTTGATCCCGGCGAAGGAAATGAAGATGAGGAGCTGAATCCCAGCAGCTTCAGAGACGAAATTGTAGAGAAACCACGCCATGGGAGCGAAGGCGAGGAGCACCATGCCGCGGAGCAGGCTGCCGCCCTCCATGGCCACAAGCATGAAATAAGGGAACGAGCTCCTGGATCTAAGCATGGTGCCATCAAGATCCGCGGCCACTGTCTGGTTTTCCCGGCCCTTGGAGCTGCATTTGCTGATCACATCAAAGCCTGCCTCGCAGTGGAGGCCATCACTCTGGCCCTTCGCCATATTCCTTCTTCTCACACAGAACGTACACTTCTTCTTCTTCTAGGCCTCAGTCCTGTGAATGAAAGAGTCAGAGCATGTGAGCAGATGGGGCCATTAACAGAGTGGGGGGGCTATAAAGAAAGAAACGGAGTGCAGCAGGCAGGCATCTACTTACCTACTTGAACGGCCCGGACACGGACAATTTAAATGAAAAGATTTTAAGCGCCGCCTTGCAGTTGGGGGTAAAATCGATAAGCCAGGAAGAAACGGATCCGGTCTTTTGGGCGACCCCACTGGTGAAGAAAAATGGGCAATGGCGAATGGTGGTCGACCGACGTGGGGAAGGTGAAATGTCGTTGAGCCGGGTGCCAGACATTGAATGAAGAAATTCCTGCAAAACAACTACCCTCGGCTTGCCATTACTGGATTTCCAACACACTCACTTCTCTACCTACAATTCGAACCTCTCGTTTTCTTATAAAACTATTCAATCCGAGGCAAACCGGGGCTGATCCGGTGGGGGGGCATGGGACATTGTTTGCGTGGGGCAAATTCATCCCATTGTCTTTGTATTAATTTAATGAGGGAGTTAGTTGTGGTTGGGAAGTAGGAAATAAAAATGAGCGTTAATTGTCGTTGTGCAGGTCGCTCGCATCACAGAAATACCACTCCCACACGTGATTCCATTCAATTTTCAAGTGCTAAGTTATTGTCCACACGACACTTCAATTACCATCCTCCCAGTGTCCTAGTCACCTCTTCTAACCACCACATATGAGAATTGTCAAAGGAAAGTCTTAGCAATTAATTACATAAGAATCAAATTTATACATCATTTATAAGTGTTGGAGAACGACTTAAAACTACCTTAAAGTGAAGCATGTTTCTTAATACTACTCAGCTTTTTTCCTCACTTGGTTTTGTACTCTCAATGTAATTTTACAAAGTAATTTTATCAAGGCCAAGCCTACTTCCTTCATGTTCATGTGGTGTGATTAATGTAGACCTAAGTTTTGTCATCACATGGCCTAGATGTACACAATTTTGTCATCACATGACTTGGATGTTGGATGTGTTGAGGAAGAGTTCGAAAGTAATTTACTCAAGGCATGGTGTGATTATTAAGTTTTGTCATCACTTGATTGGGGAGCAATCTCAAAGTGATTTATTCAAGGTACCATATGATTTTACAAGTTACCATGTGATTTTAGTATTTGTGCTAAGTGCAAGTTGATTTTATGTAGATGATGCATGTTGATGAATTTATGTTAAAAAAAATAACTCAAATTGTTGATTAGATCCCCTTCCCTCTCTCCCTTCCCTCCCTTCCCTCGCATCAACGTTTAGGAGCAACTCTTGACTTTACTTTGAACAATATGTTTTTTGATTGCATCATTTATACATTGAACTTGGTCATACCTCGTATTAGATCTTCTTGAAATGTGTAACAGAGCCATGTTAAAAGTTCATATAATAAAATCAATAAAGGCAAAATAAGACCAAGGTCATGGGACATGTATTCCAAGTTGAATGTTTGGCAAAACATCCTAGTGGGCATCACTTGTTGTTTATTATGGCTAAGGAAATTGGCAAAGGCATTGGCAAAGGCTTTGAAAAGGCAAAATGAACTATTTGGCATTTATTTATGAAAATAAAGGAAAATAGGAGAAAAGGGAGATGAAAGGTCATAGATTGCATGTGAGGAGGAAATTGAAGGAAAATAGAGGGAAAATGAAGAAATTAGATGCATCAATAATAAAAAGGCATTAGAGCATTAGTTCGGGGCTTTTTGTGAGTTTAGTTTTGGAATTGGTTTTAGAGAGGAGAAGAGCACCAAAAGGAGGAAGCAAGCAAAGAAAAGGAATGACAAGCAAAGGAAGGACAAGAAAACAAAGGAGGACAAGGATCAAGCAAGGAAGAGTTGGATCAAGTGGCTACAACATGATTACTTGCATGTATTGTTATGCAACCAACTCACATAATAGAAGAAAATGTAGATCATTGACTTAAAAATTATCCTCTTCGAGGGAGATGTAACACCCTCCTCCCACATCTACCCCAGTAACCAACCAACCAGGGTAAACATGTGACAAAGAGTTACTATGATATGATTCAACTCCCTATGTCTTAGTTAAGGAAGTGGAACCGATGGAACACAACCAACCTGACCTTCTACACATGCAACATAACCCCCAAGGAACCATCCAACCCATCCAGGTGACCAGCGCCTGAGACAAACTGACTTTTTGTTGCATTAAAGCGGACCGTTGCTCCCTTGACATGGGTATGCACACGACTGGGAACCTCCAGTTGCTCCCACAACAAGGCATGCCTACAACTAGGGACTTTTCCAAGTAGTTTTGTACCAATGACTTTGAATTATGTGCCACTTTTTCAGGGCTAGCACTCAAGCCATTGCCCAGAACTCCATGAAACTTCCATAAATGAAAAGTAACATCAAAACAATGATACAAATGCAAATACTTGAACAAGGACTTAACTAGACACCTACTAGCCATGACAAGAATTTTGTCAAACATGTCACAAATATGCATTATATAGATTTAAACAACATATATGGGCATAGGGGTCTCACACTTATATAATAATCACTAAGAAGCATTGTTGCATTATCATAATAACTGCATCACCATCTATTAAGCCATATATTCATTGTACATTTAGTGATTAACCAAAATATAACCAGCAAAACTATCAAGGACATAATAGCCATATAAGCCACATATAAACAATTATATTTACCCGTAAAATACCAAGGAGAAAGAGAGCTCTTATTGATGATTGCATAGGCTAACCAATTATGAGACTTCCACGAACCACTCGACCATAGACTAGGTTGAACCAAATATTTCTTTCATCCAGTCACTCCCATGCCATATTCCAAGCATGAATGTGGGATCTCATAAAACAAATAAATCAAAACCATCCAAGGCTTCTAGAGGTCAAACCACCTCAACCCTCAACCAGTGATTCCACCTCACGGTCGAAGATCACTAACCATCACTAGATTAGTCTCTATCCAAGTTGTCTAAGGATCTAGAGTGTTTGTTCCAACTAGGGCTTCTAGGACTAGTAACTAAACCCACAACTATCATCGGACTTCCAAAGTGTTTGTCCAACTAGGGCTTCCAAGACTAGTAACTCAACCCACTAAGGGATTCCAAAGTGTTTTTCCAACAAAGGCTTCCAGGACTAATAACTCAACCTAAGCTGTTAAAGGGCTTCTAGAGCGTTTGTCCAACCAAAGCTTCTAGGAACTAATAACTAAACCCACAACCAAAGGTACTAGAAAACCAACCAGAAAACAAAAGTAAAACCCACAACACCATGGTTATCTAGGAAATGGCAAGGCTAGGAAAAACCACTGTCAATCCAGGAAATCCTCCATGCTAATGACAGATCATGACCAAATAACTGCATGCATATGTCATGCATGCAAAAACTAGCTAGGAAATCATACATGCAACTCGGTACCTGCAAGCAAAATTCGCTATAGTTGTTGATCACGATGTCTTCTTATGCTTTCCTGCTTTTCCTTTTCCTTCTTGCTCCAAATCCCAAGTATTCCACACTCCTCCAAGAGTGCTCCAAGAAACTCCAAGTGTCCAAGAGTATGAGAGAGAGAGAGAATAGAATTAGAGCTCCAAAACTGAACTGACAAAAGTCTGTGAACTGATCCTCATAAGCCTTTTTATTAATGAGGCATCTAATTTCTTCAATTTTCCATTATTTTCCTTCATTTTCCTCCTTACATGCAACCTGTGACCTTTCTCCTTCCTTTTCTCCTAATTTCCATCATTTTCATAAATAAAATGTCAAATAATGTCTCTTTGTCTTTCCAAAGCTTTTTCCATCTCCATAGCCATTAATTAATCACAAGTGATCCCTGTTATCACCCCAAGAAACTCTCATAGGTTGTATCTCAAAGATGCTCGAGAACATTACAAACTTAACATGATGTTGGGAATGGATGAATGTAAGGAATGATGCTTTTTCAAGCCAGTTAACCACTCCTACTATGCTTAACTCTAGACATGCATGAACACCCCCAGACTACAAGGCTTTAGACCACCAATTACTCACAGTTTAGGAATGGGGTGAATATGGAGAATACTAACCACACCAGTAGATGCACAAGACCATGTGATGGCCGGCTGCAACCAGTAAAGAGGTCTGCAAATCTGTTTCCTAATGCACAGATAGGATGACAGCTCTCTGTCACTAAGTAAACAAAAAACTGAATAACACATTCACTGATACAAACGAGACTTTAACACGGAGGTAGGATGACAGGTCCTCTAATGCTAAATGTTAAACAGACATGGACAGTGAGAACAAATATGAAAGATAAAGCTTGCAATGCAATTTTTATTAACAATAGATGTACATTTATAGTACAATATGGTGACCGTTGGGATTCACATCCCAAGGTCC
>APFE030231042.1:6061-30352 GCA_000404065.3 Pinus taeda
CTTAGAAATCGTCAGTGCCTTGAGGTCTGCATGCATCAATGGCAGGTTTCTCGCCTTCGACGTCAGTTTTCATCATTGGCTTGCGATTGAAGGATTCCATGAAATGTTCGACATCGACTCATTCATTCACATCTCATGGATTGTGCTGGGTACTTTGAGAACCATTGACATTACTGGTGGTCTCTCTCATGCTTGTTAACATTTTTCATCATTGACTGGTAAACAAGTGGTTTCTACCATGTTCGACATCGACTCATTTATTCACATGGCTAGAATCGTACCGATTCGGGAAGTACAGATGAAGACCCTGGATCTAGTTTCCACCATCCACGCTGCGAGGAGTTTTGTATTCATTATATTGTAGACCAATTATAAACAGATGGCTGCGTCCATAGTGTGTCTACACGAGTCTATGATTATGATGTATTATGAAATCATTCCCGTATCAGAATAGTTAGTCCGTTAGTTAAAGTTTTGATCTGAGTATGGGAATGCCTACCTCAGCGATGATATAATCTTATACATGTATTTTGTGTTGAAAATTGCAGGTTCTGACCAGGCTCTCCACGAGATAATCCTCGAAATGATAAAGTACTCACCCTTCCTAGATGATATAAAACCCTTATCTATTACAGGCTTCGCACTTTAGGGGGCAATCTATTACACTGAAATTTGTCACCATGACTATCTGCAGTTAATATGGCTCCATCAATAGTCATATTATCCTCCTTGTCAAGGCTTATACCTCTGCTCTCCATGTCAAACTTCAAAAAAGAGAGAAAGTCATTAAAAAACATGTTTATCTCTGGGTACGCAGGTTCTCTCTACCTTGCCTGCGTGTACGCATCCCAAGCTCATTGTACCTGCGTACTTGTACACTCTGTAAGTCAAGGGATGGGTGCGTACTCATGTAAAGGTCAAAAGGCGCGAGTTTCATCTTAAAAAAGTTACTTGTGGTCACTTCTAGAGCTTTCTAGAAGAGTGTTTGACGTGTATTGATCGCCTCCAGATGGTTCATGCATCCCTATGATAGAGGAACTTATCCCATCAAGAGAGGAGCTACCCCATCCAAAAGAGGGAGTATCCCATTGATGTTGGAACTGAATAACTTCCTCTAGAACACTAAATACAGGCATTGGGCCAGAGGAGGGGAGGTTGAAAGCTGAACATTCCAAAGGGTAGATGCTGCTGGAATTAGGACTTCCTTAGAAGCTTGTGAGGAGAGATTACCATCCTTTCTTGTTTCATTTGGAAGTGGGTGAGCTTATCAAAGTAAAGGAAAACTCTTGCTGGACCCTGGGAGGAACTTGCACAACACCAAGGCTCAGGTTGTAATGGTTTCTTTTGTTTCCTATTAATACAAATAAGTCCATTCTTCTCAATGATTTGTTATTAATGAATTGTTTCATATACTCCTTGGTCTATATGTTGAATATGTTTGTTTTATGAGATATTCAGGTGTTATGTAATCGTTTGATTGTTAGTGTATGCAGGTTTCGAAGTGAAGGAGGAGCTCATCTAGATCGACAAGGCTAGGCTACTACAACAGCGTTGGACTTCAGGTAGGATCGAAAAACACTTGGTTTCTCATATGATAATACATGTTTAGAGAAGGATTTCTCTTAATTGTCTTGTTTGTCACTAGAGAGTCTTAGGCTCCTAGGGAGGTTAGTTTTGTCAGCAAAAATAACTCTTTCCACATGACAATGGTTCAAGACCATCACACAGAAAGATCATCAGCTTCCAGGTACTTTAAGGGATATTGTTTTTCTTGCGATATGTTTGGTCACAAAGCCATTGACTGTTATAGAAGAAACATGAAACATGTAAGATGTTATGCATGTAACTAATTTGGACATATAGCAAGGGAATGCAAGAGAAAATTTCGAGCACCATACCAAAAGGAGAAAATATCATCACACTCGAAGATATGGAAGAAGAAGGAAGTACAGTCATAAAAATGTGGCACGGTATAGGGTACAGACATGACAGACTTAGGGGAAGCCAAAAGTATGAAACTTCAATGTTCTAAATCTCATACGCAAGTTTCATGAAGACGGGTCGCGTATATATGCGATTTCAAAGTTGCACAGTTACATATATATAGTCTGAGAAAAATGCAGTGTGACAGACTCAAAAAAACTAATTTGATATGATTCAGAAAATTATCAATTATCCTTTCTATCATGATGATAGATGATACAGTCTGTGGATGTTATTTAGAAGTGCTTTTGATCCTCACAAGTTGTTGATAATTTGATGTCTATCTAATTTATGATGATGCCTTAACACTTCTTACTTATATATTCAATGATCAGATCTGATAGTGAATAGGTGGAACAGGTTTAGAGGGAGAACATGTTATGCTTCTAATAAAGCATTGTCGACATTATGTTTAGAGGTCTTTGGTACCTAATCAATGATGATAATGCTTGTATGGCTAAATGATACATCTTGCTATGTTATGGTTATGAGTTTCCCATGATAAAATCTCATATGATTCTTGGGGTCACATCGTTGGTGTTCAGATCAGATTTATGGATGATTATGGATGACTCTTTGATGATGCATATAGTACATATATGTTGATTACATGATGATCTTCATAAGGACAAAGAGAAGTGCAAAGCTTGAGTACACAATTTCATTATTTGATGATGAGCCACTCATTTCCTTTATGTTGTTTTCATCATACCTTCAAAGAAGCATAAAGTTCATATGGTGTAGTTATGATATCTATAGTTCTTGGCTCTCACATGGTTGAGGATTGTTGTTTTTGATGATATCAAGAAATCTTGACAAATGACCATGAGCTCATGGTTTGCTAGATACATATTGCTATGTTGGATACATGGATGATTACTTAATTTGCATATTGACAAATATTGTTGGTTGGCCAAGAGAATGGTGTTATTACAGGTCTCATGAAGACACAGCTATTTGAAGACATGGATATTCGAAGACATGGCTTACTTAGTCACATAATGATGATGAGTTCTTACCTTATGATGATAGGTTGATACTCACATATATTGATTATCATGGTTGATGCTTATCAGATGTGGGATGTTCCCTAGTGATGATACATGGTTGATATATTGAAGGTCCTTGTGGAAAGATAATGTTGTTCTTGATGATGATGTGAAAGATCATGTAACGACTATGGTGTTTCACATATGATATGGTATGAATGATTTTGTTACTGCTTGGAGATATGACATATGCTAAGTTGATTCATGGAAGGAAATGAAGGAAGTTGATCTTGATGAGATCAAGAGGATGATTTGATATCTATATGTAGACATACTTTGTCATAGGTTGATGATATTTACATTGACATGGACATATACAGGTTGCTAGTCTGGACGCTGTTGACAGATGCTTATGGAGAAGATCATACATGGTATATGATAGTTGTTGATGACTATCATGGTCTTATTTAGATATTTGGTCTCTGTTATATATATCATTCAATGTAAAGGTCATATCAAGACCCATGATGTAATAATTTTTCTCTGTTTGTTGTAATCTTTTGATGAGTCCCTTTTGGTCATATGATGTAACTTGTACCCCCACTATGCATGGGAAGGATGATGTAATATTTCAGTCATGTATAAGCAATTGGTATATCCCCACTTGGTTTGGTGGATCAGTCAAGTTTAGTATAACCCCACTTGGTTGGGAGAATGTATGTATGTATGAGTCATTAGTGATAGCAAGGTCAAACTCACATAGTTGAGTTATAGAGTCATGTTATTTTTCTTGAAAATATTTGCAGACTCTGCATGCGCTCAGGGGGAGCATGGATGATACAATACATCTTAGCATGAACAAAGGGGGAGTTCAATTAGAGAAATCAACATGTGACTAGGGGGAGCATGATTAATACTCAGCTATTCAGATATGGAAGTCTTCATTTTGGTTTTCCCTTTTCTCTTAATATCAAAGGGGGAGAATATCTTGGTCCGCCCTTTGCCCTTGATGTCAAAGGGGGAGAGTGACTTGGTGTTGTTGTTGCCATCAAGTCCAAAGGGGGAGATTGTTGGCATTATGATGCATGTGTTGTATTTGATGGCAAACCACTTGTAGCAGAACAACTCACTTGTACATGATAACTAGATGAATCTATAGAAGACATATCAGATGTGACATAATGCATGGCAGTAGTATTTATAGATGTGATGAAATGTAAGGCAGCTTCAAGGAATCAGTTCAGAAGGAAACTCACTCAGATGAAAGATCACAGTATAGTAGGTAAACAACAAAGAACTACATATCAGTCTTCACAGAATGAAGAAAGAAAGGTATACACAGGTTCACCATTGACCAAGCTGCGTATACACGCAGGTTCACTGTATACAATTCGTGTATACATACACACTCACTTTCACAGAAAGAAAAGCGCTTATACCTTGGAAAACTAAGTTTTGGTCTGAAGTATTTGGTCCATGGTATTTTGATCCATGGTATTGGTCCGAGGTATTGACCCCAGGTATTTGATCCATGGTATTGGTCCTAAGTGGTTTTGGTCCATGGTATTGAGAAAGGCCTAAAACTATATAAGGAGGAGAAGATCATTAGGCCAAAGTAGACAAGCATCGAATATTTGATAAAGTGTGAGATCTAGTATGTAGGTTATGGGTTTATGATGCTCTCCTTGATCTGAGCCAAGGAGGAACCTTAGCAGTTGATGGAGGACAAGATCTAATGATGGATCAGGATCTTAAGGCTTGGAATGAATTATCTTTATATGGTTTGATCATGTTTATTCTAGATCAGTATACTGATGCATGTGTTGTCATGATCTGGGTATAACTGAAGTTTGGAATCGCTGCAAAATTATGAACGAATATTTACAGATGTATATGCTGGTTGACTTTGGTAAAAGTGCATATACACATAGGTTTGACACATCAAAGTAGCCTATATCTTATGAACTATGATCTTTGAAGTTACAATCAGTTTTGGTTGTTGATGCAGAATTCTAAGTTTTTCTTTATGTTCTGGTGACTGCATTCTGGTAACAATGTCCAGATTGATTGATTGTGATTTGCTTCAGTGATGATGGATGAGATCTAATAATGGATCAGGATCATAATGACTTACCATTATGTGATCTGATGGGCTAGATCTGGTTGCTAACATATGTATTATCCTTTAAATGTGATGATCTAGGTATGTCTAAAGTCGGGAAGTGAAACGAAGTTATAAGTAAGTATTTGCATATCTATATGCTAGTTCACTTTGATTAAGTTGCGTATACACGCTAGTTTGGTTCTTCCAAGTTGTGTATACACTCTGATGCATGGTTTTGAGGTTACAATTGGTTCTGATTAATGATGCAGTGTTCTGGGTACAAATCTGTGTACTGGCTACAGTGATCTCTCTGTTCCAGTTGATTTTTTGAAGTTGATTAAAGTATGAAATAATGGTTGATTTAGTTGTGTTAGAGGTTCAAAGGTTGTTAGTGATTGGTTGAGTTTGGTTGATTCAGAAAGTAATGATTGAGTTTCAGTGATTGGTTTATGCAGATATAGTTGATGGTTTTATTGCAGTGGTGATTGATTTGAGCTTCAATGTTGTTTTTGGGTCCAGTATGAAAATTTGATGAAACGTGGCCTTCAGATTATGGTGTTGTGTTCCAAGAGTATCCAGTTTGAAAATTTTTGAAACGAGGTACCTGGAGGAAGAGAAAAGGTTGTATCCTTCTGTAGGTCGGCGCCTACATACCGGTGAACATATCGGCTAGTACAAGAGCTAGGGGGTTGTAGCTCCCTTCTAGTAGAAGTTGGAGAATGAGAGAAGGTTGTAGCATTTTGTAGGTAGAAGTCTACGTACCGGTATGAGTTGGCACCGGTACAATGTTGTAAACAGATTTTTTTATTATTAAAAGAAGATAGAGACGACAGTAGCAAGTGGTTGTCACCCACATTGGGTTTCCACCTTAAATCTTGGTGTTCATGTGTGTTGCTTATGTGTGATGGTTCACTCTGTCAATTACTGTTTAATGTTTAATAAAGTACTAATGCACAAATTAAAGATCAACATATGATGAATTAACGGAATCATTAGTTTGTTGGATATACACTTTTTTCCTTAAGCACATTTGTGTGTACACACGGGTTACCCACATGGAAGTAGTGTATACAAATTTGAGTATGGAAAGAAAAAGATTATTGACTTGACTAATACTGATTCACGCCCTCTCTCAGTATTATTTCCAACAAACTAGAGGTACATGGCTTGCACTCATTGTAAATATTGGTGTGTGTATTGTAATTATTATATGAAATTTCCAATTTCTGTTGAAAATTCCACTTTCCCAAAATTATCATTTGTCTATAAAATACTCCATGCCCAAAGGATAAGTTCACAGTTTGCAGGTTCTCATCACCTTGCTAGAAAGGTACTATCCCTAGGTGGAACCAATGTTGTCACCTTCTAAAAATAGAGTTCAAGTTGTATAAAGAGTATCAAAGAACAAAGAAGTTTTCAACCATCCTCCAAGTCACAGAAGCTTTGGAAGCTAAATCTGACGCTCTCCACTAGATATTTCTTGGAATAAGCTTTTAAACAGTAGGTGGAAGTCCAAAAATGAACTCCTTGATAAGAAGTTAGAAAAGATTGTAGGGACGCTTTGAAAACCAGAAAACGAAGAGAAAATGATTAAGGGTCAAGTTCATCACAAATTGTAATTGGGGATTGTTTGAAGCAACAGCTGGGGAAGATAAGGAAATCTGCAATCGTCTGATCTCCGATATTGCAAATTGGATATCGGTGGATCTAAGGCAAGGCATCATTCTGTAACGAAGCCTCCGATTGTGATCATGCAATGTGCTCTCATAAGTGTTTTGGTCCATGGTCACATGGATTAGTGAAGAATCAAGGGATAAGCACTAAATTAGCCAATCTCGCAGATCAATGATCGCACAAATGAAATCCCTCCTCTGTCAAAGTCCCTTCTGACTTGCGATTGCAATATGTGATGTCTCAGTTCGGGATGCGATATTTTATTTATCTTTCTTTCTTGAAGTTTCGCATCTAGAAAATCAACAAGATATATGAAATATGGTAGGAAGGCCCTCCCCTATACTCTAATTATGATATCCTAGGTGGGACCAATCCCGCATATCGGCAATCGCAAGTGTCAAGGGGAGATACCAAAGGTGAGCGTTATAAACTGCCAATATGTGGGATTCTATGCAATAAAGGAAAAAGACCCCTGGAGGGGAGTCCCAAGGCCCTAGTGCTCAAGGACTAAGCATCTGGTCATAATCCCCGGTCACATGAAGCAAAAGGGGCTAAAGTAGATCAGAATGCCCCGTCTTGTAAATACTATTAAATGGAAAACCTCGATGTGATAACTCTGAAACTAGGTAGTGCATAACTTTAAAGACGTGGTGGGTTGGCAATTGTGGCATTTAAGAAAGAAGATGGAGCATTCAAACTCGGTATGGACTGACCCAAAAATACCTTTTATGACACGAAACTAGGGTTGACTCTGAAAGAAGTAAACGAAGACTTGGAAGCTCGTGAGGACTTGATTATCCATTATGGTGCCCCATAGCGAGGGAAGACAAAGTACCACCCTGAGGTCCTCTGCTTTTGTACTCCGGCTTGAAACTGATAGTTGCCCACTCCCATATTTAAAGGATGAATGGTTCACGCAGTAAAGGTAGAAGCAGAGGAGGCGAGGCCGTGAACAAACTAAAACTTAAAGAAGAGGTGATCATAAGGATGGGCACAAAGATATTTTACTAACGTTTTCATCTGCTCGATTGATCCATTTTTGTAATCATGTAATGGGTCATCCCTTTAATGACGCAATTAATATTTTGTAATGTTTTTGGGCCACAGAGCCATCCTTGGTTGAGACATCTAGTTGATCTAACAATTGAGACTTGAGTGAAGATATTTTGTTATAATCAATGTTCAACGCTCTTAAACATTAATTATCAACCCGAGGAGCGTCTTTTTATTTCAAGGAAATCGGCAAAATATATGTATAACAATACCAACAACTAACACTGGTTCTATATGATTGTATTCTAGGCTATCAAGATTATTCAATAAGAAATAAAATGTAAGACTTGAATAATAAAACTAAAATTAAAA
This sequence comes from Pinus taeda, assembly GCA_000404065.3. NCBI lineage: Eukaryota > Viridiplantae > Streptophyta > Pinopsida > Pinales > Pinaceae > Pinus > Pinus taeda. The sequence goes on from APFE030231042.1 coordinate 14,177, forward strand.
ACAAGAAAGTAAATGACAAGAAAAACAATTATGCTAATCACACAACTTGAATCATTACTAAATTAAATCACACCTTGCTAAATTGGAAATTTAATCTATTGCACTCAATAGAATTCAAATGCTAATCTAGAGCAACAAATCAAATGAAATCTACAAGTTGCAGGAAACAACAAATCTGAAAAATGCAGCAAACAACAAATTAGTTAAAAGAAAAGAAATCTACTTTAAGGAATGACAATTGAAATTCAAATAAACAAACACAAAACTAAACTACTATAGATGTTCAAGGAAACACCTCGTCCAAGGTAGTGGGCCCAACTACCCAAGACTCAATTCCACCTTGAGAAGAAAGTCAGATCAGATTACAAATAATGGATGTAGAACTCAATGGATAACTTCCTTCATCAAAACATATGAGAGAAATACTTACAACATAATGAAGCTCTTGGCTTTGCCTCAAATTCAACAATTGTTCATCCTCTCATCTCTTATCTTATCTATTCTCCTACATCCTATCTAAGAATTGTCCATCTCCTATTTGCTAATTATCTCTCAATTACCCTCTAATTATCCTCCTATTCTCCATCCTCTCTTTGACCTCTGTTTTCATTTAAATACACAGAGAGTAAAGGGAAGTTACAAAAAAGTTGATTACAAAATGATTTCCATTACAAATTTGGATTATACAAAACAAATTGATCAGCAAGATCATATCTAAAAGATCTTTCCATCAACATTCAATAGGATCAAGACGAATTTGGTCTTGTAACTAGAAGAATTTGGAAAACAGCTGCAACAACAAATAGAAGAAAGTCGTCTTCAAAGAACCTCCATTTCTCTTAATACATACCGAATTTTGGAAAATTACACATCATAAAACTAAATCGGTCCGTTTTGGACAAAACCCGTGTTTCAGATTTTCTAGATTCTCCTTCATTTGTCCAAAACGTCCAATGGAAAATTGTCACTTCTTATTCTAGCAAATTTCTAAGTTGGAATATTTAATTATGAGTTGGAGGTCAAATTTGCAATCTGGAAAAGATCTTGGAGGCTAAAATCATGAGTGATGTTACAACAGATCCATTAATAAACCATCATTGGTAAAATCATGCATAATAATCATAAATTAATTAAAAATAAAGGAGAAAAATAGTATTTATCCATAAGAGAATAAATAATTATAAAATGGAATTATATGATAAATTATGATAAATGACGTGATAAAAAATGGTCGAAATGGATGAAATAGGCATCAAAAAGTGATAATAATAATGACAAATTAATGGCCCAACATACCCCCAAACTGAATATGTTGCATGTCCTCATGCAACCCCAAAGCCTCTGCATTAACCAAGCTATAAGAAATGTCCATCCCAAGTCATGAAAGTGATGGAACAAATGAGCTTTTCCTCAAATAATGAATATTCAATTTTAGCAATGTTGATGAAGGCGTAATAATTTTCACATTGATTTTCAACCATATGTATATGAATTTGCAGCAAAATATGATATAAGTAACGACAAACTTCATTAACCAAAAAACTACAAACCAAATTTTACTGAAATTTGGCAAGAATATTTCTACTATATTAATGCTCCAAAAATCATATCGTTTAGATGCACGGAGTATGAGATATAAGCAAAATGGCTGTAGGTGATAGTGCGTGATTTCTAAAATTTTACAAACTAATTTAACTTGAACTTTTCTGGGTTTGTGTATTTTAATGATACCTCTTTGCTGTCCAAAAATCATAGGAATTCAGTTCATAGTTTTAAAGATATACGCAAATCAATTTTTGCACTATATAAAAATGAAATTGTACACTTTAAATGAGAAAGAAAGTAGAAAACATCCATCATGTGTAGCAATTCCTTCCCCAAATTGGAGAATTAGCATGCCCTCATGCAATACTAGAAAACAAATTGAGGTATTTGCTACAATTGTGGTTGAAATCTATGCTTGGTGTAAAACAACATGGAATAAGAGAGGTTTTGAGAATGAATAAGGATATCGATGGATGATGGCATGATCATAATAAAGAAATGAATGACAGTAACACTCCCCCAAACTAAAAGCTTCTATGTCTTTGAAAAATGGGAAGTGGTAAAGATGTGGGATGAATGATGATAAATAATGTTCAATGGATTTTCATGAAATTCTCCTAAATTTTTAATAAATCATAAACTTATGCTATTTTACCTCAAGTTTTACCTCCGGAAAAATGTGGAATGACATGTATGGACTGGTATTTGCTGAAGTTGATGTAGGCTGAGCTGATGCTGAAAGTGATGAAAAAGGTGGAAGCCATGCAAGCACATCACGTTTGCAAGTTGCTTGAGCCTCTTCTGTTAGTTGCAATAATGTGGACTCGTTGCGAATAGAGTTTCCCCCCATATTTGTTGTTCTCCTGCAAACAATGCACTACTCTGTATGCAATTTTTTTGAATCCACAATTTTAGTTTTGAGCAAAATAGAGAAGGCGCATTCAAAAATTTCAATTAGAAAAAACCTTTGTATAAATGCAATAATAATATTTTGTCAAATCAGTAAGTTATGGTGGAGTTTGGTAATTATTACACACATTATCCCATAATGCATATCAACCCCCCTCAAATTAGAAAAGGGCGTCCATGACCATAAAGCATAGGAAAAAGGGAAAGGGTGTTGATGATTCATAAATGTAGCCAACCAAAAAGCGGCGTAAAATACGATGAAGGCAATTAAAGCATTACACATCAAAAGATTTGAAATACCCAAAAAAAGGAATAAAACAGATATTAGATCATTATGTAAATAGATATTTACCTTAGGTGGAAAAGTGACGAACACATGACTGGCGATAAATGTTAGTGACTGGTGGTAGAGTAATTGGACAATAATAATATAATGTGTATAATGATATAGTTTATCATGCATGTTGGCTAATTCAATTAGAAATTTTGTTCAAATGGTAAATTCTCTTTTAGAAATGAATCCATAGGGGGTAATAAGATAGAGAGTATTTGGTAGTGTAACATAGTACTTCAATACCACAAGCAGAGCCACTACCGCCAGCAGGGGTTCATAGCCTCGACAAAGTTGCCTTTTAACCCAAAAAATGAGCTAGAGTCCTCCATTTAGTATTTAGATGGTTTTCTATTTTTTATTGTTATAAAGAGACCACTATGCTGGCATGGTAACCAAATAATCATAGTGTCATTCACTAGGATATAACAAAGTGATCAAGTTGGCTCGTGATGAGACCTCCTATCTTTCTGACGGTTTTAACTATCAAGAAGGTCATTACCTTGGTGTGGTGGCCATAATGGAATGTCACCTATTATACCCTTATGATCATGGTAGGCTGGCTCGTGATGAGATCCCCTATCCTCTTTAATACAATGCTTGTTACATTTTCATATATTTATATTTTAATGCTTTCATTGTAAAGAGATGGAGGCTCATTTACTCCTTAAGAGTCAGGGATGGTGTAAGAAGAAAAAAAATACCAATTAAAGTTATGCTTTTCCCCCCACATCATCATATCAAAGGGATTTGTCCTTTTGAAAGTGTAAAAGATAAACTAGCATGGTATTATAATAATAAATCATTTTATGATGTGTCCAAATAGAAGATATTCAACTAGTCATTATATAGGCGCACCATATCAGTTTCGGAATAAAGATGACCATCAAAATGTTTTATAAGTCATAATGGTATTAATATTACTGTTTTTCTTTATTTTAGGCACAAATCCAACTAGATGATTTTTTTTATTTAAAGCATAAAAGAGAAAGAAAAATGACAACATGACTGGCGATGAAACAGTAAAGAGAAATCGCAGTTATTCTTACAAAAACACAAAAGTGTTGTTCAATCGATTGAACAACAATCGTTCAATCGTCTGAACAACAAAAATAAAGTACACAAAAGTGTTGTTAAATTGATTGAACAAAATCCTTCAATCATTTGAACAACAAAAATAAAACACGCAAAAGTGTGTTCAATTGATTGAATAGAAATCGTTCAATCGTTTGAACAACAAAATAAAATACGCAAAAGTGTTGTTCAATTGATTGAACAACAATCGTTCAATCATTTGAACAACAAAAACAAAACACGCAAAAGTGTTGTTCAATTGATTGAACAACAATCGTTCAATCTTTTAAACAACAAAAATAAAACACGCAAAAATGTTGTTCAATTGATTGAACAACAATCGTTCAATCATTTGAACATCAAAAATAAAATACACAAAAGTGTTGTTCAATTGATTGAACAACAATCGTTCAATCATTTGAACAACAAAAATAAAACACGCAAAAGTGTTGTTCAATTGATTGAACAACAAAAATAAAACACACATAAGTGTTGTTCAATTGATTGAATGACAAAAATAAAACACACAAAAGCGTTATTTAATTGATTGAACAACAATCATTCAATCATTTGAACAACAAAAATAAAACATGCAAAAGTGTTGTTAAATTGATTGAACAACAATTATTCAATCGTTTGAACAACAAAAATAAAACACGCAAAACTATTGTTAAATTGATTGAACAACAATCGTTCAATCATTTGAACAACAAAAATAAAACACGCAAAAGTGTTGTTCAATTGATTGAACAACAATCGTTTAATCATTTGAACATCAAAAATAAAACAAACAAAAGTGTTGTTTAATCGATTGAACAACAATCGTTCAATCATTTGAACAACAAAAATAAATCACACAAAAGTGTTGTTCAGTTGACTGAACAACAATCGTTCAATCATTTGAATAGTAAAAACACGCAAAAGTGTTGTTCAATTGATTAAACATCAATCGTTCAATTATTTGAACAACAAAAATAAAACATGCAAAAGTGTTGTTCACTTAATTGAACACCAATCGTTCAATCCTTTGAACAACAAAAATAAAACATGCAAAAGTGATGTTCAATTGATTGAACAACAATCGTTCAATCATTTGAACAACAAAAATAAAACACGCAAAAGTGTTGTTCAATTGATTGAATAACAATCGTTCAATCCTTTGAACAATGAAAATAAAACACGCAAAGGTGTTGTTCAATTGATTGAACAACAACTGTTTAATCCTTTGAACAAAAAAAATAAAACATGCAAAAGTGTTGTTCAATTGATTGAACAATGATCGTTCAATCATTTAAACAACAAAAGATAAAACACGTAAAAGTGTTGTTCAATTTACTGAACAACAATCGTTCAATAATTTGAACAACAAAAATAAAACATGCAAAAGTGTTATTCAATTGATTAAACATCAATCCTTCAATCATTTGAACAACAAAAATAAAACACACAAAAGTGTTGTTCAATTGATTAAACATCAATCGTTCAATCATTTGAACAACAAAACTAAAACATGCAAAAGTGTTGTTCAATCGATTGAACAAAAATCATTCAATTGTTTGAACAACGAAGATAAGGCACACAAAAGTGTTGTTCAATCGCAAGCAAAGCGGAAACTACAACTTTGAAGAAAGCAACACCTGGAAAAAAAAAAAAAAAAAAAAAAAAAAAAAAAAAAAAAAAAAAAGAACAATAAATTAATTAATTAAGTTACAACAATTATGATGTTATTGCCTAAGGAAATATCAATTTGTCAATGGAAAAAATGATCTCTTGGAAAAATGGTTTGGAAGTAGTGACATGAATCTTCAAATGGAAATAAATTCTACAATTCTTCTGTTATGAGTCCATTAGGTAATGACTTAGATGAAATGCCCTTGTTTCATTAAAATTTCTTTCAAGAATAGCTCGTTTATCAATTGACCTTCTTTATTCTCCTAGAACCTGCATAAAACGAGTGTCTACTTGCAATAAAACATTAAATCATGGAGAAAGAGAGGTGATCGGGCTCCCCTAATCCAAAAATTATGCAAAAAAATAACAAGTAGTTACTTTTTTAAACAAATCCACAGATAAAATAACGAAGTAAAATTAATTTATTGCCTGTGGGAGAGTAGTGATCAATCATGCTAACCTGCAATGTTTTAATCATAACTTCTTTGTTTTTTGTCCGATATGAGTGATTCGAAAGCCAAATGAAAAGTGAATTTAGAGGGATATATCTAATAGAAATAGGTTTTAAAAATTCCATGATATGATTTTTCAAATTTACTTAGGACGACCTGCATAACAGAGTCATTTTCGATTTCTCAACTTAGACCAACAGTGGATATTTTAAGCATAACTTTTTCGTTTGATGACGGATTGAGCTGATTTAAATTGGAAATGAAAGTAGGTTCATTTATTTATCTCCAGTAGAAACAGGTTTTGAAGATAAGAAGAATTGATGGGCCAAATAATTTAATGAACGACTACAAAAACTAAGTTTTAAGAGTGCTGATCTACGATAAACAATCAGTATTTGGGTCATAACTTTCTCATACAATATCGAAATCGAGTATTTCAAATTGCCTTGTAAACTAGATTCATATAAGAATATGCCATATAAATAGGTTTTAAAAATATAGTCATTTAGGCCTCCAAAAATTGATTGTCCCAACTCTGTTCTTGAGCTTCCTACTTGACACCCTGTTAATGTTTTGGTTATAACTTTTTCGTTTCAAATCCAAATGGAGTGATTAAAATTGGGTTGGAAATTAGAAATCAAGGGATACTTAGGATAGAAATAATTTTTAAAAATATTTCCTTTTGGTCCCTTAAAACATGACTATCTCGACTGTGTTTGCAGAAATTTCATCAAGCCCGCGAGCCAAAAAATATGATATTCAAGCAATTTTTCCATATTGGTGATAAAAATGAATATGAGTGTTTGTAGAATTGTTATTTTCAATATAATACATCTACATACACAAATAAATTAAAATGTTTATCACCGTTGTTGATTTCCACAACGTGTTGCAACAAAAACCACTATTTTTACATAATAATAAAAAAATGTATTTATTTATGTTCTTACTTATTTTATTTCCTACACTAACCTACTCTGCTTTGAAAAATGAATATGCTTACATATAAGAGTACTTCCAGTGGAGCCATTTTTGAAATAAGGTCTCCAGTATGTACATAGCCAAATTTGAAAAATGCATGTTAATAAATAGTATGGTATGAGAAGCCAACTTCCCTTGAAAAGATGGTGCCAAAAATTGTTGAAGTATGGAGTCAGACTGCAAACAAATGATGGAGTGACACCAATCTTCAATATATCCCTTACTTTTCCGATTTCCCATAACCGTCATATCATGAAGTTCTTGAATTTTTAAAACGGCTTTTGATGCAGGCTAGAAGAAACCTCATTTTCTTTCATAACTTCTACAATTTTTGGATATGAAACATTCCCAATCTCAATATAAGTTTTCTGCAATGGTGCATGTGAGATATAATGGGTGGGAAGGGTAGGTAAATTTTGCAGATCAACACTATAAGCATGTTGTACTGGTTTATTATGACGAGGGTGTGGAATGAGTTGAGCAGGAAATTTTGTAGGGCATGGAGTATTTTAATGATGTGGTTGATTAGGTTGTGTGGCTGATTTTGATGGGAAAGCAAGATGTTGTGGAAGAGTTGGTGAAGAATATGGATGATGTTTTTGTGCTACAATATGAGGGAGAGTAGTCATGCGATCATAAGATGAACCATGCCAAACTTGTAGACAATATTGGTGGGGGTTATATCGAGACTGACATGGCTGCCCTAACACATGAGTATTCTATAATGGATTATGCAAGTAAGAAAATGGAGAGGAAGTGTTTTTAACCATACATGTAGATCATGATTTCCATGGTTTTGACCTTGTAGCAACTTCCCCATCTCTTTGATATGCTACTTCCATCTTAGGTAAGGAAGGGTGACTATTTATGGGATGCTCCTTTTGGCAATGAGGGAAAAACACTTTTTCAATTTCTTGATTTTTCTGAACTTGCAAAACATCCAATTTTGAATTTAGAGAGCTAATAAAATCAATTTTAAAATGTTTGAATAAATCATTGATTTCAACTCCTGTACCTCCTGTTCTTGTAGTATATTTTGAAAAGAAAGAAGAAACTTCTCTAGAATTCTTACGAGCCTTGAAGATTCCTATTGAATACCTTATGCATAATTCACAAACATCATCATATGATAACCGGAAAACATCACCTTTTCCCATTAGATTTAAAAGTTCTAAAAATTCATTTTTGGTTCCTTTAAGAATGAGTGTTTTTAAGACCTCTTTTTTCAAATTCTTATGCTTTGATTTTTGAAGTTTGTAATGAAATCGCTCTACATAGTCCTCCAAGCTTTCATCTTCCCCTTGTATCGTATTGAAAATATCTTCATCGGCCTTGCAATAGTCTTGATACTTCTTCAAGAATATGTTCTTCATGTCCTCTCATGTTTGGATGCAATTCCCACCAAGGCTCATGAACCATCGGAGAGCTACTCTTTTTAGAGTAAGAGGAAACACTTTCAACCTTTGATCATTAGTACAATAATCATATCCTCTACACAGTACTTCAAACTCAAATAAAAATGTATCTGGGTCTTCCTTTGCCAAACCATGAAAATTTGGTAGAGAAGATGGGGGAATTATGTGCATTTGTGTCACTCCTCTTGGATCTTTGATAGGGAATTCAAAAGTAGAAATGTGAGAAATTTCTTACCATAATAGAAGATGTTCTTCATGTGTTTCTTTGAGGCTCCTCCTTCAAATGTTCTTGTCAATTGGTTAGTAAAATGGGTGGTGCTTACATCACCACTCGAGTGGAATTATGGGAATTGTTTTCAAAATTCTACCTCTAAAATTCCTACTTTTTTCAGTGCATGCTATATGACTTAACCCTAACTACTGAGGGTAGACCCATCATTGGTTCCCTAGGATGGACACGTAGTTTCTTACCTTCCATCTTCAATATCCAGCTCTCATGAAGTTAGGTATGCATCTATTGTTGAGGGATTAAACCCCCTAGGGTTTTGGGTCAATACCCTAGCAGAGCGGGGGTTGTCTATAGCAAAAAACAAGCATTCCACACAGCCACGATACTAAAATAAGAAAACTATGCGAAGAGAGGTGCACCTAGGGGTCCTTTGTTTGGGTAGATCCAGCCAGGGTCCAAACCCTCTTGGAGTTCCTTTCGATCCTTAAACCTGCAAAACAATCAATTCAAGGAAGCATAGCAATATATGGACCAAGAATCATATAGAAATCAACTTCATAACATATTGAATGGTAGTTAGTTATACAATTGAAACAATGATTCATATGCAAACCATAAAAAAAACGTCATAAGCACGAAGAAGATTGATTTTGGGAACAAGACAAGTGTTTCTTTATTGCAGATAACTAAAACAAAGTAAGGAATGATATCACCTGAATCTTCCTCTCGTTGGCTCCAAGCGGAACCGTCCTCTGGATTCATCCAATCCCAATACTTCAAAAGGCTCCTTCCATGACTCACACAAGGATATCTCAACTAGTGAAAACACATCATAACTGAAGGAAACAAGGGTTTCATGTAATGGGGGAAGTGTTGGAAGCACAAGGATCTTCAGACCTGATCAGGGATAATCTCAGCAGAGTGATTTTTCTCTCTATTCTCTCCTCCTTTAGGTCTTCCCATTGAAGCCCTTTTATACTTCTCCCAAAGTAGTTTTTTAGTTGTGAATTGGTTGGGAATAGTTGGGCCATGAGCACTAATAGGTAATCAACGGGTAAAACCCATGATCTCTGCCTGCAATTAAAGAGATTTAATTTTTTTTAGTGTTTTAATACATATACGTGCGTTGGGTATACACAGACCCGCGTACACACACGTTTAGCTCAATGCAATGTCACATATAGGGAGTAAAACACTGTTTTTTAAGTATTTGGACCAGGTCTGGAAGGAGGGATTGCCCTAGGCCATGAGTGTAGCATCACAAACATCAAGAGAAGATGTTGTACCATAACTTGCTGGGGTCGATCCTAAGGCCAAAAATGGGAATGGAAACTGATAAGTGCACAATGCCAGCGGAAAAACCTAACCTATATGCCAGTTTCGAGAACCATTACCTGTCAGAATGGATCAACCATAAAAATTTCCAAAGAAGAAATCTTCCAAGTTCTGTAAACATAAAAGGAACACTAGACAAGAAGTGAATACATCCCACATATAAACTTCATATAAAATCTTGTGTTATAAAATACAAAACTTGAGAATGTGTACCTTATATATACAATATGGTACAGGGAACCATGCAACCTTGTAGCTTACACATAATAGTTCTTCTGGACAAACTCCTTGCAGGGCTCAGGCCAAGGACTCCTTTGGTAGTCAAAACTCATGGCTTCAAAGACTTCCTCCTATGATAACAAATCAAATTCAGAGAAATCATGAGAACTACAAGGATCAAAAGAGGGAACTAAAGGGTCCCATGTCCCTATAGGAAGAATCTCTTGGTCAACTACCGGGAACAAGTCATAAGAAGGAGAATAATAGGTCAAAGGACCCTTCTCAGAAGCAATTGAACATTGAGGATTCAATGCCACATAATTCACCCGTAGCAGGGTAGAGTCTATTGAACACTTGGAACAAACCAAGGGGTATTTTGTAGTAAATTTGACTTAGGGTGGTAATTATCAGATGCAAACTGATCAATAGTGACAATATTCCCTTTATGAGGAAAACACATCACTCGAAAGAGCATAGACACCACAACATTCATAGCATAGAAATAATCACGCCCAAGTAGCATATTAAATTCTAAAGGGCTATCAACCACCATCATATCGATTAAGATAGTCTTCCCACCTAAAGTAATAAGCAATTGAGGAAGAACACCCATAGATTCACCAGGCCTTCTTTCATAGGCTAACAACTGACAATATTCACCTGAATTCCATCTCTTCAGAAATTAAATTTACTATGGAGCTTGAAGAAAACATGAGCATCCCATTTTTAATATAAAATGGACACATGGTAAAACAGAGCTTGAAAAGTTTTTTATTCACCTAAATTCCATCTCTTCAGAAATTAAATTTACTATGGAACTTGAAGAAAACATGAGCATCCCATTTTTAATATAAAATGGACACATGGTAAAATAGAGCTTGAAAAGTTTTTTATTCACCTGAATTCCATATCTTCATAAATTAAATTTACTATGGAACTTGAAGAAAACATGAGCATCCCATTTTTAATATAAAATGGACACATGGTAAAACAGAGCTTGAAAAGTTTTTTATTCACCTGAATTCCATCTCTTCAGAAATTAAATTTACTATGGAACTTGAAGAAAACATGAGCATCCCATTTTTAATATAAAATGGACACATGGTAAAACAGAGCTTGAAAAGTTTTTTATTCACCGGAATTCCATCTCTTCAGAAGTTAAATTTACTATGGAACTTGAAGAAAACATGAGCATCCCATTTTTAATATAAAATGGACACATGGTAAAACAGAGCTTGAAAAGTTTTTTATTCACCGGAATTCCATCTCTTCAGAAATTAAATTTACTATGGAACTTGAAGAAAACATGAGCATCCCATTTTTAATATAAAATGGACACATGGTAAAACAGAGCTTGAAAAGTTTTTTATTCGTCTGAATTCCATCTCTTCAGAAATTAAATTTACTATGGAACTTGAAGAAAACATGAGCATCCCATTTTTAATATAAAATGGACACATGGTAAAACAGAGCTTGAAAAGTTTTTTATTCACCTGAATTCCATCTCTTCATAAATTAAATTTACTATGGAACTTGAAGAAAACATGAGCATCCCATTTTTAATATAAAATGGACACATGGTAAAACAGAGTTTGAAAATTTTTTTATTCACCTGAATTCCATCTCTTCAGAAATTAAATTTACTATGGAACTTGAAGAAAACATGAGCATCCCATTTTTAATATAAAATGGACACATGGTAAAACAGAGCTTGAAAAGCTTTTTATTCACCTGAATTCCATCTCTTCAGAAATTAAATTTACTATGGAACTTGAAGAAAACATGAGCATCCCATTTTTAATATAAAATGGACACATGGTAAAACAGAGCTTGAAAAGTTTTTTATTCCCCTGAATTCCATCTCTTCAAAAATTAAATTTACTATGGAACTTGAAGAAAACATGAGCATCCCATTTTTAATATAAAATGGACACATGGTAAAATAGAGCTTGAAAAGTTTTTATTCACCTGAATTCCATCTCTTCAGAAATTAAATTCACTATGGAACTTGAAGAAAACATGAGCATCCCATTTTTAATATAAAATGGACACATGGTAAAACATAGCTTGAAAAGTTTTTTATTCACCTGAATTCCATCTCTTCAGAAATTAAATTCACTATGGAACTTGAAGAAAACATGAGCATCCCATTTTTAATATAAAATGGACACATGGTAAAACAGAGCTTGAAAAGTTTTTAATTCACCTGAATTCCATCTCTTCAGAAATTAAATTCACTATGGAACATGAAGAAAACTTGAGCATCCCATTTTTAATATAAAATGGACACATGGTAAAACAGAGTTTGAAAAGTTTTTTATTCACCTGAATTCCATCTCTTCATAAATTAAATTCACTATGGAACTTGAAGAAAACATGAGCATCTCATTTTTAATATAAGATGGACACATGGTAAAACAGAGCTTGAAAACTTTTTTATTCACCTGAATTCCATCTCTTCATAAATTAAATTCACTATGGAACTTGAAGAAAACATGAGCATCCCATTTTTAATATAAAATGGACACATGGTAAAACAGAGCTTGAAAAGTTTTTTATTCACCGGAATTCCATCTCTTCAGAAATTAAATTCACTATGGAACTTGAAGAAAACATGAGCATCCCATTTTTAATATAAAATGGACACATGGTAAAACAGAGCTTGAAAAGTTTTTTATTCACCTGAATTCCATCTCTTCAGAAATTAAATTCACTGTGGAACTTGAAGAAAACATGAGCATCCAATTTTTAATATAAAATGGACACATGGTAAAACAGATCTTGAAAAGTTTTTTATTCACCTGAATTCCATCTGTTCAGAAATTAAATTCACTATGGAACTTGAAGAAAACATGAGCATCCCATTTTTAATATAAAATGGACACATGGTAAAACAAAGCTTGAAAAGTTTTTTATTCACCTGAATTCCATCTCTTCATAAATTAAATTTACTATGGAACTTGAAGAAAACATGAGCATCCCATTTTTAATATAAAATGGACACATGGTAAAACAGAGCTTGAAAAGTTTTTTATTCACCTGAATTCCATCTCTTCAGAAATTAAATTTACTATGGAACTTGAAGAAAACATGAGCATCCCATTTTTAGACATTCTCATCATCAGGAAAGATGATGGATCCCTTGGGCACAAAGTTTTTAGAAAGTCAACCCATACAAAAAACTACCTCCACGCTGAGTCCCACCATCACCCAGCCCAAAAATTTGGTGTTCTAAACACTCTTGCCATCAGGGCCCTTTGAATTTGTGACGTTGATCATATAAATGAAGAAAAGAAGCATTTATTCTCAACCTTTATGGGTTTAGGCTACAAAGAAAATGAGATTAAAAGAGCAATAAAGAAAGCCGAGAAAAGGATGTTATCTCATGAACCTAAGGCCCGTGATCAGCCTCAATGTGGTAGGGTTTTTCTGCCTTATATTCATGGAGTTACAGATAAGATCGCTAAGATCCTAAAGAGGAATAACATAAGCACACAGTTCTCTACCCCTGGAACCATTAGGCAAGGTATGAGATCTGTCAAGGATAGTATAGACAATCATCAGCTTAAAGGGGTCTATAAGATAGATTGCTCATGTGGAAAAAGCTACATTGGTGAAACAGGTCGCTCCTTGAAAACTAGACTAAAGGAACATGGTGCTAATATTAAGAATGAAAGGTCTCGTACTTCTGCCCTGGCAGAACACTCCTCAAAAACTAAGCACCACATCTGTTTGGAAAGCGCTTCAATTATCGCTAGGGAGGAGCAACATCATAAGCGAAAGGTTAGAGAAGCTCTTGAGATTATCAAGCACCCTCATAATCTCAACAGAGACAATGGGATGGAGATTAGTGGAAGTTGGCTTCCCCTAATCAGAGAAATTAAGGTAACCAACTCCTCTTAGTTTAGCCCTCCTTTCCTATCTAAATAATTAGTAACCTAGCTTTAATAAATTAAATTAAAATAATAGTAATTATATTTAGTTCCTAATTAATCATTCGCAATAATAACTACTCCTTTATATATATATAATATATATATAATATATATATATAAATATATACATACATACATACATATATATATATTAAATTAAATTAAATCAAAACTAAATTAAATAATAATTAAGAATCATTATTTTTATTTTATTAGTGAATCCAAAAATCATTAACGCTAATTATATAATTATTTCTTAGTATTGTTTAATATTAATTAATAGCATAAGTATAGCATTAATTCATTTCAATAAAATTAGTATCAATCCAAACCCTAATAAAGCATTAACTAAATTTATTAAATATTAAATTAAATAATAAATATAGATATAATACAATAACAAGATTAATAATAATAAATGCTAATTATTTTTTTCTTGGGCAAAGACTAAACTATTTATATTAAAGAAACTGAAAAAATATTTACAAGAGGATTTAACCTCTGAGAGTGAGTGAGCAACTCTCTTTCAAAACTTTTTACAAAAATGCCTGTTCCACAGATTGTAAGGAACATTGTACAAAATGCTATTAGCAGGAATAAGCTTCAGAGCAGAGGAAAGAGTTCTTACAGGCCTGGAAGCCTACATAACTGCAAGTCATTGTCAAAAATACAAAAATTGTGGACTTGATATACTGGAATTGTCGCCAGCCTCAATACACTGCACCATTGTAGCCGAACAGGTGTGGCCGGTCCCAAAATTCCATATTGGAATTCATGAACACGCATAAACAGGACAGAGAAGATACTTTACCACCAGAACAAGAGCCAAAGACCTTACCCTCAAGACAGAGCTGACTACTTGAGATTTTTTGAACATTGCCCGGTTTCCTTGTCCGGATCTCGCTCCCAGGTGACCTCCACCCCGTCTTGGACATCTTCATGCTTCATGCCCAACGGCAGTTTGAGGTAAAGGATGGTTGCAAAGGAGTTATCAGGCTCCTTGTCCATGGCTTGCTTCTGGGGTGAAGCCTGCCTGGTGACGTCCATCGCTTGTGGAGCCTCAGTTTTTTGCTGAGCAATGTCCATGTTATCCTTGTCCTGCATGCTTCCTATCTCTTGTAGCACCTCTGCCTGCTCCTCTGAGTGAGCAAAAGTGCTGTCATCTTCAAGCTTGCTCTGAGACGAAGGAATGTAAGAGCTATCTTCCATCCACCTCCTCTGCGAGGAGTTGTCCGAGGGTGAAGGCATCTGATCCTTGGTGTCCTCCTTCAAGCTTCCCTCCTCCTCGTCTTCTTCAAAGAAAATGACCGTAACGAGAGCCGAAATGAGAGGTTTTTTAGTCCTGCGCCTGAACTGGAATCTAGCCGACTACACAGTGTTGCTGATAGAGTAGCCTGAGTCTTCCGATCTGATTGAAGGAGGCGAAGCACAAGCAAGGGGTGAAATACGTCGTGGGCTTTGACTGCCCCTGCCTCCTGAACCTCCCCTCTGCCCATGGTTGCGTCCACGACGAGGTGTAGCACGTAGACGAGGAGCCATGGAATGCAAAGGATGTTTCGTCTCCGCCTGAAGATTATATAACTTTGCAATTGCTCCGCTGACCACCTATAAATTGAAGAATCCGGATTCGTTCGCAGGGGAGGTGTCGCTTCCGCAATGCTGCACCGCTACAAAACGAATCCCTTGCGCAATCCCCACCTCTACATCCCGAGAGTGTCATAAACCAGAAGCTGACGTTGTGCAGAACTGAACCGTGAGGTAAGGCCTGTTGCCGCCTTTGTTTCCTTCCTCTTTCCTTACCTGGCCATCCCCTCCTTCCGCCTCAGAGCTCAAATTCTCATCCTGCATACAAACACGGACAATGGCGAATGTTTTGGCTGCCATCCTGTAAATTCCTTCGTTAGGTTCTTGGGACAGAGGCCGAATTGAATAGCATTGAATGCTATTCATATCAACCCACTTGAACTCCCTCACTATCTGCTTGTGCATCTGCCCGTTGTCCTCCCCGCGTGGCGTGCGCATGGCTCACCTTAAATGCACGTTAACACCCACATCCGGGTTTAAATACTAATTATTATTA